>MU224873.1:29455-60860 GCA_018584345.1 Thuja plicata | reverse complement strand
TAATATCTTTCTACATTATATGCCGATTAATATATATAATATTAATAATGTTATTATTATATATATATTAATATACATATTCAATGTATATTAAAATTGATCAAATAATATTTGATATTTCATACGACTATCCAATATCAATTAGCATCGGTCAATATTCATTATCATCGGTATTGAATAATACCGATTAACATCAGTTAAATTGTTAATACCAATTGTTATCGGTTTGGATAAATATCGGTTGACATCGTTAATAGATTTCCATCGGTCTTGGTATATTATATGAGTGACATCGATCAGATGTGATTACCGATCAGGTGTCACTAAAGACAAGGGTTACATTATCGCTTGTAATGAGCTTAATACCGATTATATGTTATCGGTTTCTATTTCATATGTTGAAGAGACATTATTATATAGAGTCATGTCTCCTCAAGGAGACATGCCTCTATATTGTTATATCTCTTATATTTATATTCATTTGCTGATTAGTTGAAGACAAGCATATACAGATTTTGAATGCAAGTCTCATTCATACAGCATAAACAAATATTAATATATTTATATATCTATTATTATATCAATAGTGATTAAATATATGTTATATACTTATATATATATTGAGATTATATATATACATTGGGTTCATATAAGAAAAAATTGAAAGCCATAAATTTTAATCTAAATTTAACAATAGTAAAGCACACTTGATTGCCTTCTTGTACATGTTGATCCCCCACTTCAAGCTCTTCTGAACTCAGAAAAACCACTTCAAAATACAGATTTAGAAATAGAAAATGTTCTTCTTGTACATGTTGATCCCCCACTTAAGTTATACGGATTTAGAAATAGAAAATGGAAGAGATCTATATGCGGATATAGAAAACTCAAGTGATCCCTATACATAATAGGGAAAAGATAAGCCTCTTCCTCTTTTTTTATTCTTGCCGCAAAAACCTCTTTCTCTTTTCTCATTTTTGCCAGAATAGCCTCTCTCTTTTGCCATTTTCGTCAGAAAAACCTCTTCTTCTTTTCCTATTATTGCCAAAACAACATTTTCCTCTTTTTCCATTATTGCCAAATAAGCCTCTTCCTCTTTTGGCATTCTTTTCATATAAGTTTTTTTTTTCTTACTCTTGTCAGAATAGCCTCTCAAGTAGATTCTCACAATCCATAAAATTATATGTATGTTCTTCTGAATTTGTTTATGTGAGCTTTTTTTGTGTCAATGTTTTGGATCACACTCATGATCCATCATCAGAATGATAGAGAGTATATGGAAACAAACCATTTTTCCATTATTGCCACATAAGCCTCTTAATTCGTCTTTCTTCATTCTTGCCCCTAAAGTTTGTTTCTCTTTTCTTATTCTTGTCAAACTAACCCCTCCCTCCCTCCCCATTTTTATCAAAAAAGACATCCATGCAAGAATTCCCTCCCTCCCTCCCTCCCTCCCTGGTATCCACAAAACATTTTATCTTTTTCACAAATCTTAATAAATCCAGAGAAGTTTTTCTTGTTGCTTGTAGTCTTCTTTCCAAGTGATCCAGAAGAGCCTTTAGTCCAAAAATGCCCTTTTTGTTATAGATGCCTGGAACATGATCACTATTCATAGGCATGTGGTTCTACCATAAGTATAAACTAGCGCTTGCAGCAGATGAGGGGCAAAGGTGTAGCCGGTAGTTCTGCTTTCTGTTTATATTTACTTGTAGTTCTTTCTGTATGAAGAGAAAATGAAGCAGCTACTGAAGACTTTCATACGAAACAAAAGATTTATATCCATAACACACCCACATATTTATTTCAGAATACTAACCTGTCTTCAATTCCTAGGAAATGGACCCTCAGACTAAAGGAAATTTGATTTCTTTTGTTTCTATGATTTATATCCATAACACATCCACATATTTATTTTTGATAGGGCCCTAACAATACATGTGACGGGGCCCTAATAATATGTAGGATTTTCATAAACCGTGAAAATCATTCAAAATCTTCTACACAGTTATATCTCAAAACTTGCATCAGTCAATAAACATCTATATGCGTGTTTGTGGGTGTATTTGGCATTGTTTTGACAACTTACTCCAAGAGCATAGAAGCTACTTAACTAATAGAGCTACACATAGTAGACCGATTATCAAATGTTCCTACATAAGAATCATAATCCCCATAGTAAAAGCAAGAGCATATTACTGATTCACGAACCAAATTATATTATGTTTACTAAAACCAGCAAACGCTAGACCTCTTACATTTTATTAATGTAAAAGAAAAAGTTTAAAAGTATCCAACCCCTCTGATAGCTCTAAGACTGCTTAGCTAAAATAGATATATTTATTTTTTTTAAACAGAATTCAATAAAATTGTAGAATGTTAATCACACAATTATAAGAAAAGAATTAAACCCAATTCAAAATATAATGTATCCATAATGAACTCCTTGATGATGTAAATTTTACAGCTATGGATATTAGTAAAGCTACCAAGAATGATGTTCTAACAATAAATGAGCAGTAATGACTGAAGAATTATCTGAAGAAGCCATCTGAGAAGCATATTTATACAGATAATATTAGAATTTCTTTCTGTTGCTGCCTCTCTAGCCTACAAATTCTGAATGAGCAATATTTGAAAATGAAAAGTGCTCAAAAACTCAGAGGATGCAACCATATCTAATCCCAAATCTTGATCCAGAACTTAAAGATGCAATAGCAGAATGTGCCAAAAAACGAGCATGCAAAGCTTGAACATGTAGGAAGCTTGGACACGGACCAAAGAAGAGTAAGAGATGGTAACACTAAAAAATGCATGTGAGTTGACAATTTACATGCACACATCATGTTGATTTTGCTGTAGTAAAGTATCAAATTTAGATACTTGTCACTAGATACTGATCAATGCAGTCAGCCGAGGGCTCTCAGTTGATGATTTCATGGTACACAGTGCTTGCCAAACAACACCATTGCACTTATGCACTTGATGTTCATAAGTTTCACAGACTTGAACAATTCAGGGTTGCAYGTCACCACAAGGTTTTCAAAAATATATTTAACTGTTAATAAAGGTTCTACATCTTTCCATATRGCGTAACAGGACTTAAACAAACTGCTTCAAATTTTGTCACAGAAAATTGAATCAGTTGTCAATAGTTGCTGCTAGTCAAACAGTGGGATCCTTCAGAGAAAATAGATCACTGATGTGTCATCTTTAAGAAGAGACTTTAGCTGCTAAAGGGATCTTTAGAGAAAAGTAGGCAGTGTAGTATTTGAAGAAAAGAATGTGAAGTAAGTTGTCACAAATAAAAGATGTTTGCAGTCTTTAAGGAATTAAGACAACCACTAAAGGTCAAGAAGAGGATGACATGGATATTGCAAGAAGATTGGTCGTTAAAGATCCAAAAGATATTTGTGTGCATCAAGCAAAAGACAAAAGAGAAGTTGTCCAGAAAGGTAGATCACAATTTTGGGAAGAAGTCTTTGAAGAATTTGTAGATATTTAAAGATTGGTGTCACCAAAATGCCCTACATTTCTAGCCTTGTACAACTCTTTTATCCCCTTTCCCTTGCTTAAGTGGTTATAAATCTCTCATGCGGAAAAAATATGTGATGAAACCCTGTTTTGTGGTGTATATGTTGTAAGGCACAACCATTCTGGAAATATTAGAAAAAGACTGATAATGGAATTATCCCCTTGTCATATATGAATTTAATTCTGTACCCTGACCATGTCCAACACACCTACATCTCTCGGTGAAGTCAGACAGGCTGCTTTCAGGCTTGCCATTTTCATGGCAGATTCGTGGCCCTTTTCTGTTTTATGTGAGGGATAGTGGGTTTTGTTGTTTCCAATTACCCCTGTAAAATACTAGCTTGCAAATATGGGATTCACATTAGGGCACAGGATGGTGAAGATCTGGAAATGGTTAAAGCGATTGAGGAAATCCAGGGAAGACGCTCAGCTACAGATGCAAGACCGAAACAGTAGAAAGAATAAGCGGCACCTGCGCAAGGGAAGCAGCGGATGCCCTAATTTTCAAACTTCAGATTCCTTCGACGATGGCAGAGAAAGTTGTGTGAGCCTTTTGCATTCTCCTCAAAGCAAGGCAAAGGACCTCCTTGGCCGTAAAAATGATAGTTTCCCTTGTGATACACAGAAACATAAAATCATTGAAGATTTGAAAGCAAAATTGACTTCTAAAATCTCAAACCCTTTTGCTCATTAAATTGCTTAGCCATGTTAAGTAAAACAAAATTTCGCACTCCGTGCGTGGGACGTCATTCCTCAAAACCAACATTTAAACAAAAACCTCATGGTAAAGAGGAAATTCATCAAAAGAAAAAAAACAATAATGTCCAATCACAGTATTCTGAAGAAGAAAAAGTTCAACCCCGTGAAGACCAAAACCCATGCCCTTTATCAAACCCCAATTAAAGGTCAAATCAATAAGAAAGTGAGAAGTTTTTACAGAAAAATTACATACCTTTAAATTTCAGGTCTTAAGAAAATCTAGGCGAAATCCATGTCCAAGCATGCTGAAAATCAGAAGGTAGAATCGTCCATGGAAGCCATATTTTTTTTTTAAAAGAAGGCACCGTTGATGAGCTCTGAGGATTGAGCTTCGCTCTATTCTTTGTTTTTTTTCCCTTTTTCTCCTTCCTTTTCTAGGTACTCACCAAAATTAAAACCAACTTAGCCTACATGCCCAAAAAAATTTACTTCCCGCCTTGTCAAAAATTCATATTTCTTTTGTCTTAATATTAATTTAATAATCAAAATAATTTTATTTTTTTTTCTTTTGAGAATAGTTAGTTCTCTTTGGCTGAGAGCCAAGGACTAAGGGGCATCCATTCCGTCGAGACACAATCTCGGCCTCATCCCTTTTCAGATGTCTTCACAAGATTTGAACCCTGGTGGGCTCAATGAGAACCATTGAACTTCACCAGTCCACCAATTCACAATTGACATCAAAATAATTTAAATTTAAAATTTAAAATAATTAAAATACTAATTTAAAATTTTAAGAGAATTTTTGTCTTAAATTACTTTCTTATGTAGTAGGGATTGAAGCCTACACACCCTTAATTGATTTTTCATCTCAGGCGTCATAGATGTTTTTACTTCTATAGTCTTGTTTGATAATCCTTTTATAGTCTGCTAAAGGAGGTTATTTTTTCATCATGACAACATCACTTTGAATTGGAGTCTTAGGAGTCAAACTATTTTTTAAACACCTATCATCAAATGTGCATTCGCTTTCAAAATATGACTCTTGACTTGAATCATCTGAACTTGAGCTTACTTTGGAAGATTCTTGGGACATCTAGATTAGCACTCTAGACAACACAACCTGGCAACAAGAATAAGTAAATACTGAATGACCTTGACAATAAATATGACAATACATGGGGAAAATCAGACTACTTGGGTCAGCATCTACTCCAAGGTGCTTCAAGTTCTTTGTCATCTTTCTCATAAATTCCTAAAATAACCCATCTTCTGGAACTTGAATTATTGCAACTCCATAACTAGGCTATCTTTAGAGTCATTCCTCACTGAAGTATGGCATGACATGGTCCAACCTCTTTACCCCCATATTGGATTACACAAAGGCAACCTCGTTGTATGCATTATACACCCTAATTAGGTTTTTCAATTTGGGCTCAATATCTCTCTTGATTTTTTTTCTAAGATCTCATCAGGGTAGCCACAGTTGGGTGAAGCTAGTGTATAGCCAACCTCTAAGGCATTTTCTCCACTCCCTACTCAAGTTCATTCCATACAATTATGGGATATCAACAACATGAAAGCCGATGTGCTATTGTATTCTAGGATTTGAGACTATACTAGATGTTTACATCTTTCAGGATCCCCACCACCATTATTTATGTCTTGTCTATCTATATAACCACTCAATTGGTTCGTTGGAGTATTATTCCAAACTTTTTATAGATAGAGTAGGGCATTACATTGCAAGAGGCTCCAAAGTTGATAAGACAATTATATGAATTCTTGCCAAAGATTTGGATGCTTAGAAGAAAGGGCAGTACTTTTGCCTTGTCTTTATACATTGCACGTGTAGACACCTAAATTTGGTCAAGATAAATCAAGTAAAGAACAAAGTGAGCAAATCAAGCAAAATAATGAATTATTTGAATTATCAAAGCTATTGGATTAATTAAATCAAAAGATAAATTAATTATGCAATTAATATTAATCAATTAATTGTATAGTTTAATTCAGATTAAATCCAACCCATTCAAGGGTGCACATGGCTAAAATAAATCAATTAATCATTTAATTTAATTCAATTATTCTCACCCACCACATGGGACAAAAACTAAACCAACCAATGAGAATAAAGAACATGAGCTCACATGGATCAAAGATGCATCAATTCTCCATCACTCATCTTGAATTGCATCTTGACCCTTCATTTTTTCTATCTATTTGAAACCATCATTTAAATTTTCTTAACCTTTGAGACAATCAACTCAACCCAACCTTAATCATGATCAAATCAACTCTACCCACTACCCTTGGGAAATCCTTTAAATAACATGCATTTTAAGAGCATTAATATAACACACATTCATGAGCAAAGCATCATCACTAATGGCAATTGGCATTAGCATCATAGCATTTTCATTGATTCCATTTGCATAATAGCACGATCAATCTTGAATAATTTAGTATCATTCGAGCTAAATAGGGTATAATTGCATCAAATAGCTCCAATTTCTCATTCTAGAACTATCACTAATGGATGCTAAGCTGAGAGCATACTATTAGCTTTGCTAGATAGAGAACCATGAGATGTTTATTGCTTTGATAGTTTAATTCAATAGCTTAACTTTGTTAGATCTCTTTGAATTGAATTGTTTAGCAAACTAATTTCATGAAGGTATGATTTTCATATACACAGTACACAGTGCCTCTGTAGCATTAATATTTGAAATAAGAGCGTGTATAGTCGTTGAAGTGTTTCCTTTAAAAAAATTAAGAGACATAGGTAAGACTTCCCTCTAAGATGGGTAGCTTTGAAGCATATTGTACATGGATATGTTGGCTTTGGTCCTTTTCAGCTATTTATCAACATTGTATGTCTCATGAATCAAAATTGTAGGGTAATTGGACAAGCTAGTTGTCGTGGCAATTGGACATCCTAGCGATGTTGGATTGTTAGTAGTTCATGGATTTGGTGGAGTTGATGAAAACTAGGTAGAATCACTACTACCAAGTAAGGTATTTTAAGACAATTATTTTTATTTGAGATAAAAAAAAATATTATTGTCTTTAAATTTTCTTTTACTTTTTATTTCTTATTTTAATTTTAATTTTTATTTTCATATTTAAAGTGACATAATTAAATGTTTGCAAAAATAAAGTTGGAGTGGGAATTCAATGTGATGAGCAAGATGGACGTAGGTGACCATGAAAGGTGTGCATGCATCGGATTGCTAGGGGTTATTGTAGATACTTCAACGATTGATGAATTCTATACTTGATAGGAAGCCAACCATGTTCCTTAGTGGATTTATGAGAAGGACAAGTGGGTGATAAGACACTAGTCACACCAACATGCACCACATATGAAACCCTTTCCCCTTCTTCGACATTTTCCATGATTTTATTAGAGAAAATAATGGAGAAGGAAAGAGATCTAGGGTTAGACAAGTAATTGGGCTCCCACACTTTAAAGACAATAATATGAGGAACTATAATAGTCCTGATAAAAGTGGCTCTAAATATGAATTTTATCCTATTAGGCTCTAATAAGAAGTGGATATATCTTTGAAATAATAGGGAGCTTGGAGACAAGGCTACCATTGGGCCAGATCTCAAGGACAAGACTACAATTGTGCCTGGTACTGGAGGGCATAGGGAAAATGGATTGCATAGGAGATTATAGGTAGAAATACTATCTATCCTAGAATTTTATTTTAGCCCTATTCCAATGGTAGATGTAGCTTTTGCCCCTCTTAACACCAAGGTAAAAGATTTGCACTCATATGTAATTTTCATCTAGGTTTGGGGAGATAACACTTCTCTTTCTTATCTTTGAATAAGTAGATCCATTATAAATGGTATGGCACTTTATAATGCCAGGTTATTTCTTCAAGTTGTTTGGTTATTAATTTTCATTCCATTGAGGCAAAGGAATTGTTTTTTTTAAAAAGGATTTTTACTAGATTGGAAAGACTTTATTGCAAGTTTATCTCTACAACCCCATTTTAAAGCCTCTCAAACCCTTTCTAATTTGATTATGGTTTGATTTTTGTTACCCCATTTCCTTTTGAGTTCTCAAATCCAATAGTTCTATGCAAAATTGGGGAAAATTTTTGGACATTTCTTAATTTTGATTGTTCTATGTACTATCCACTAAAGTTTGTGTGTTAATGGATTCGACCACTTTGACTCTCCACTCTGTTAATCTTACATCTATTAATAATATTTCGCACTAGGAGGTTATTTGTAAATATGTTTTTATTAAATCATCGAACATTGTTGATGACAAATTTATTTTTTGTGTTCTTAAACAAACTCCCCCATTCTCATGATAAATGTTTGACCAGATCCCTAGTTGGGATGAATTCTAAAGAGAATGATTTGTCTCATATGTTTTTAAACTCAATTCAGGTTTGAGATAAGAATTTTTCCCCACATCAGTCTGCAATAAGTGATTTTCTAAGCTCAACTTTGATTGGAGGGTCATCCTCTAACATCGTCATTATGGGTAAAAAAATGCACCACTAAATATCTTATCTTTTGATAACCATCAAAATGTGACTTTAGTTTTGAAATTCCCTTCTGATGTTATTAATGTAAGAGATGTTTTTGATTAAGGAAAATAGGTTTTGATGGGAACCTAAAACCCTACAGAAGTAAGTAAAATAACCTAGAGCATATAATCGTTAAGTAACAACCAAAATGAAACAGGTAGTCCTAACAAAACAGTCCTAGAAAAAATAGAAAGCCAGGGACAAACACCCAAAAAGACCAGGAACATAAAACTAGGGGTGTGAATCAAGAAATGTCTCTGGGGAATCTTAGCAACCTGTATCTCCAGCTCGGTCATTCTACCCACAACTTCTTTTAGGTCGGCCAACTCTTTGTCAGCTTCCTAGTTTTCCCTCTTCTTGGCGACCTCTCTTGTCCTCTTCTTATTTCCTTCTTCTGGAAGCTTCTCCCTGTCACTATTCAGTGGCCAATCCTCCTTATTTCCTCTTTGTTCTTCAAATTTTTCGATGATCACCTTAATATTATCGTTTGAAGCCTTTAGTATATTGTAGCTTTGCTCAGCAATTTTAACCATTGAGGCTTCAATGCTTTCGACCCTTTGCTTCAGTTCGGTCACTCTGCTATCCAACTCCCTGTCCTCCACAATGTTCTTTTTGTTGTTAATTATGTTATCTTTCTCCATCCTGTCCATTCTTTTCTTTAGCTCATAGATTTCGTAGTAGGTCCATTTTGTTGTTCTGTAGCTATCAATAGCACTATTTTTTGCATTGTTCAACACATCCATTTGAGGATCCTCCCTCGCATTATCGCTAAAAATAACCAAAGCAGGATTAATTAACTCTTCCATCTGAATTATTCCCTCCTTATTTTCCTTAACCAAAGTCCTAACCATTTCTCTCTTTATCCCCATTTTAGCAGAGACTGTGTCAAAATTCCTCTAGACGACCTTCTTGTTTTTGCCTGTAATGCTGCAGGTGTAATGATCTTCTCCATACTTTGTAAAACCTTGCCTCTGAACATCCTCCTCATTCCCCTTCCCCTGACTATCCTCTTTCTCGTCTCTCTCCTCTTGTGTTCTTTCCTGACTGTCTTGCCTCTCCTCCTGGGTTTCCACCTTTATCTGATTCCCTCTTTTGAATCTTGTTACCCTCTTCCCCGAGCTTGCCTCCTCATTCTAAGCCAACATTTTGATTGTAATCTTCCTCTTTATATCCGTCTTCCCCTTATTCCCACCTTGTTTCATTTTTTCCTCTTCTCCCGAACTCTCATTCCCCGTTTCCATCCCTTCCTCATTTTCATTGTACTCCCTATCTAAGGAGATCTCAATGTGCTATTTTATTGCCTCCAATTTGACTCTTTTCTTCCCCTTCTTTGTCTAAAGAGGCTCTTCCTCCTCAGTCTCCGAGTGCATATCTCGATTGTCCTTGGTATCAGAGGGGATGTAATCCTCCCCTGAACCTTCCTCATAGTTTTCCTCCTCCATGCAATTGATTTCCTTCCCCAAAGCGCAAGCTTTAAAGTACTCATAAATTAACAGTAATAAACCCTCATGGAAAGTTGGGTTGCTAATGTGTTTCTCTTATAGTCATTAATGTTTTCATTGATGGACGAATAAAGGAAGAAAGGGATGGATACCTTTGCCCCATACATGAAGTGCTTGAGTAGCATGAAATGGTGAGTGCTGATGCGGTCGAATCTCATATCTAGAGAGATGAATTTAATAATTGCCCGCAAGACAAATCTCCATAGAGGCTTGATAGAGCTCGGCTGGTAGAAAGAACCCTTTTTTACAAGAGCTCTCTTTTCCGCCTCATTTTTAACAAAATCCGTCAAAGCTTGGCTGGAAATCTTCCTATCCCTATAAAATTTCTTCCCAATGATGGGAATGCTAGTCACAACCGACACAATTTCCTCCGTCACCATAAAAGTCACCCCATCAATTTTCACCTGCCCTTCATTCCATCTATTGACCATCATCTTCGTAACTAAGGGCTTCCACCCATGAAGACGTTCAATGAAGGTGGTCACTTCACCCTTATTCAAAATCTCCCAAACCTTGGATCTCTGGCGCCATTTTTCTATTTCCTTCTCTGGCTCTCTCCTGTGCCTTTCTCCCACCATTAATGTAAGAGATGTTACCACCTCTAGTATTGAGATTAATATTGCTAAAAATGATAAAAATGATTTTACTAATTCTACCACTCTAAAGGACTTGGCCCCTTCTAGAAAGGTCCAAATCTATGGTATGAAGTATGGTGAGAATTCCTCAACAAATTACCAAATTGAATGATACGTATGTTGTTAGGATTGGTAATGATAAAAAGGATTTTATTAGTATAGTCACTCCTAAGGATTTGGTCCCTGCTATGAAGGGACAATATTATGAGTTGAGGTGCAATAATACTATTTCTAACTATATTCCTGAGCAATTGACCAAACTGAATGATGTTGACCTTGTGCTTATTTAGTTGCTAGAGAGGAGGGAAATATTCTCAACTCTAAAATTGACATGAACATTTATGTGGTTATTTCTCCAGATTGGGACCTAATAAATGTATAGTGCAAACTATTTTTGAAAAAACTAATATTAATCTGTTAGGGGATTTTTATGATAAAGTATTTCAAGAAATTGAAAAGTATCTTTGATCTTTTTGAAAAGGATTCACATATTCTTCAATCTTCATTATCTTTAGTCCCTTTTTTACAATCTGGTAGAAATTATATTACTTCTCCTTTTTCTTCCCCTTCCCTTCTAAGAGGGGAAGGAAGCCTAGGACTGTTAAGACCAAGATGAAAATTTGTCTACAATATCCATACAATCATCATCTTCATCTATTTCATATTTTGAATTGAGAAAATTTAAGTTTAAAACAATGCTCAACGAGCTCCTTCACATTTGCAACAAAATTTCATAATTTATATAATTGAAAAATACCCAAGTGAATCCACAATTCTTCATAGATCCTCCAACAATAAAGAATATTTGAGGTGGGTAAAATCATAGTAGAAGCTTAGCAAGTTTAAGGTTGAAATTTCAATAGGATTTATATTAGCAATGTCGAGGTAATCATGTAAAAGACAAATTATAAGGCTTTATAATAAATTTCACATATACGTAATGAACAAAAGAAATTCAAGAAAGCCTTTGCTATTAACCCTCGCCAAGTCATTCACATGGCTATTTTGTCATCAATTCTTTATTTTCTAATACGCAAGGCACGTGATCCCCCCATCTAAGCTCTTCTGAATCCAGAGAAGGCTTCACTCCCATTGCCTACAGATTTTCATAGATAGCTTTGGCGAATGTTTGTTTGACGTCTGGACCGCGATGGTTGATAAATACATCATAGCTGAGATCTCTCCCAGGCATGTCTTCATTTCTGGACAATATATTCCACAACACGAGAAAATTAACAAATGTCACACTTTTTACATATATGTAAAAGAGGTCTCTCAGCATAAAAATTAGGAGAGAGAAAATGGAATGAGGCATTGATAAAAAAGAACAAGTGCTTGAGATGGAGCGATTGTTACTTACTCCTCGCTATGCGAAACTTTGTACAGAGCTTTCTTCCACTTCCGCAACTGTTCTACAATGCATATGCCATGTTCAAAGTTTGCTTACCGTTGGTGTCTGATAGTGTTGTTAGAAGCAGATGCCAGGAAATTGGGCTCAACTGAACACAAGGAAGGGAAAAATGAATATACCAAATGAGAAAGGTTTCTTATTGTTCAGGGGAAGCACCGAAATGCAAAGCATATAAAAGAGGAGAAGATAGCGACAAAGATAAAAAAGTGTTTGAACAACGTGTTCGCACAGGTCAGGTAACCGAGCGGTAGAAACATGGAAGAGACTAGTGAATTATATAAAAATCAATATATAAGAATGTATAAAATAAGAATGTATAATTTTATAGGTGTATAGAAGATTATTAATTTACAATAATTTATATATACAATATTATATTTTGGAATTAATTTTATGGAAATTGATCTGAATATTGGTTCACAGGGAGAAGTTCGAGGACCTGTTACAATATGGTTCAGGTAGGGTCTTCAAGTGGGAAATATCCCACGGATTTTCATGGAAGAGATGACCATTTGAGGTTGGTCTTTAGAACTTTATGGCAGAGATGAAGGAACAGCGAGAGAAGGAAAGGCAACCTCCTCCACTGGCAGACACTGCTCCTATTACACTGAATAGAGAAGCACCCCTGCTGTTGGATTATTGTCCTTGATGCAAACTTTCAAAGATGGCAACATAGTTGTATGTTGAAAAGTCAACAAATATTTGATAAGCGGCTATAAGAAATAGGCAAAGTTAAATGCTTGTCAGCGATGATTGACGTGGTCATTTATTTCCATTTCTATGGTTATTTTTGGGTTAAATTAATCAACCACGATGAATACTTAATTTGGTTCCAAATACGCCATTTGGCATAATTCTATGGTGGATTTGAAAATTTTGTAAATTGAATTAAGTGATATGTTGAAAAAGAGCTTTCGAGAAACTTGTTCTCTGTTTTGCTTGTGCCCTAAGGTCACCGCCATAATTAACTTGACAACGAACTTGGTAATGTGGTTGCTCATATATCTTTGAGGGTTTTTTATATGTTTATCACGCGGTGATGTGATTCTATTGATACTATTTGTGCTGAGATTTGGATCACCCTGATAAGAATGCAAAGATAAGAGATGGGTTTCATTTTTCGTTATCATCCAAACAGAGTGTTGACAGAAGGAGGTAACTTTTATGTGTTTTTTTTAGTCTCAGGTATGTCGGTTTCTATTTCTCCTCCTTGTAAAAGTTCATATCAAAATGGAGAATGTTGTACAGTGTTTGATTCTGAATATATATGGCTTGGAAGAGGTAAGTTGTCAATAGAAGGAAATCACTTATTTCATGTGGGTTTGACAGTTATTGTTGTATGAAACAGTTACAAGTCATGACAATTTGGATTTGTGTTGATAGTTTATTCATATTTATTTTGTTTAGCAAAATGTGTTGTTATGTCACACGACAATGGACATTAAATGAATGGTTTTCAATTTCAAGGGATAATAAGGATATTAAATGTGATATTCACTTTTCTAAATCAGGGTCATTAACAGTTCGCTTCTGAAACTGTTTCTAAGCACAATTTTTCTGACTTGTTTATGAAGAACCTTTTTTTAAGAATGTTAAGCCTATTAGAGGGTATGGAGTTACTTTACAGTTGAATAGTTTGTTATGTACCAAACGGTTTTATGGTTTCCAAAAATCAATTACACAGTTGTAACTGATATTAAAATTAGTGAATGTTAAATATTTTGAAATATATCCCTATATAAGGAAGTATAAGTGTGTGTTAAAGGAGTTGAAAAACAATGAAAAGAATACACATTTGTACTTACTTGGGTATGAAGTATTTGATCTGATATTGGAAGAAAAATATCAAGGTTATCTATATACACATGTATGAAATCTAAAGCATACATTTTTTGTATATGTAATCTATGATTCAATATATTATAAAAGAAGGAAGGAGTTGTAGCTCCTAGTAGTTGTAGCTACAGAATGTTGAAAAGAAAACTTGTTGCTCAATAAAATGGCAGGTTTCATCAGAGTGATTTTTTCCCTATGAGGAAACCGTATGGTTTTGAGGGTTTTCCACTCAGCACAAAATATCTTGTGTCATCTTCTTTTGTGAGTTGTGTTATTACACTGATATCTAGCATTTCCTTTAATCCATTTCAGTTTATGCGTATATGTTTGTTTCTGAGATTTACATGTTTATCTTCAAATCTGTTATAAAGGGTTTAAAATTTTAAAAATCTGTCCTATTCTGATGCACCCGCCCCTCTCAGAATAGCTTTACTTCCAACAAGTGGTATCAGAGCATAGGGTCCCTTTCTAGGTCTGCCTATAGGGATTATCAAGGGATATTTTGGAAGTATCAATGGAATAGGCTGAAGGTGCCTTTCTTACCTGAGCCCCATTATTTGATGTACTGATTATGTTTTTTGGAAGTTCATGATGGAAGCCTCTATAAACTCTTTAGATGTTTGTATGAGGGAAGTTGTTGTCACAAAATATACTGCACCAAAAAGCATACCTACTAATCGTGATGAAAAGACCAAGTATTAACTTGATAAAAGGGCAAAATTTTATATTTTATGTGGTCTCACAAAAGATGTGTTTGTCAAAGTCATGTATTGTCAATCTGCTAATGATATTTGGGAAAAGTTAGAAAATATTTATCAAGGTGATGAAAAAGTAAAGGAATCAAAGTTAACAACTTTGAAAATATAGTTTGATAATCTAAAAATGAATGAGGATGAAAGCATAGTAGCCTATTTCTTAAGGATTGATGAAGTAGTGAATGCTAGAAGGGGATTAGGAGAAATAATTGAGGAACGCGATATTGTTTCAAAAGTAGTTAGAACTGTACTACCTAAATTTGAAACAAAAACTTCTACTTTGTGACACAAGGAGGGTATAGAAAACTAGGGCCCAAGGCACTCCCAACTATCCAAACCAACTTGCAGAACAACACAGAAGGGAGAGAAGAAAATACAAAACAATTGTATTATATCATCAAACTCATTACATGTCGAGCTGTAAGGCCTTCCCAGTTTTGGCCATATACATTCAGATGTTTACAAAATAATCTTAATACATGCAAGGTCAGAGACCTACCATCTGAATCTGCTAAACCTTAATCTTTTATGCCCAAAACTCCTCCCCTAATCTAGGAACATAAAAATAATATATACAAGAGTCCACCAAGGAGGTTGGCACTCAGATCCTAAAGATCCAACATAGGAAACAACAAAGACCCATATGTAGGTCCACACACATCCCAATGAGAGATCCCACATTAATTATGCTACATAAATTAAATGGAGAAGTCGGCCATAACAATATAAACAACTCAGTAAGAAGCCAACCGAGCAACAACAACAACTCGGTAAGAAAGATAACAGAGCATTAGAAACAACTCGGTGAAAACACACCAAGAAGCCAAAATGTTCACTGAGACCCATCGGTAAAGCAAGACAGAACAAGTAACCAAGCAAAAGAAGTTATTGAGCACTTTAGCAAGCAGCCTCCAAAAATCTATTGAACTAACGCAAACATATTTTTGGTTGATCAGGACTGCCAAAGAACCCAAGGTGCTCCTGCATCAGACACCTGGGGTTAAAAGAAATGATTCTCTAAATCATGTGTCAGGTCCAACCTGAATTGAATCCAACTCAGATTGAGAAATCCAAGATGATTCCTCAATCGGTCTGTTTTCCCATTTTACCAAATATCCCATGTAATTCTTTCCTCTTGTACATCTGCCAACTCTCTATTTCACAATCTTCTCAACTTCCTCTATTTGTTTCTTAGGATAATCACTTGATACTGTCACTTATTCATCAGGTTCATGATACTCATACAAATCTAAAATATTGAAAATCGGTGATATGTCCATGTCATCAGGTAATTCTGCTTCATAAGCATTTCCATTGTCAAATCTTTTCAATATCTTGCAAGGGCCAAATTTCTTCATTTTCAATTCACCATATGTTCCAATAGGAAATCTTCCTTTCTTCAGATGAACCATAACTACATCACCAACTTCAAAAGTTTTATGTCTCCTTGATATGTTTGCACTATCCTTGTATTTCTAATTACTTTGCTCCAACTTATGTCTCACCTCCTCATGCAATGTCTTCATAAACTCAGCAAACTTCCTTATTCACTTCTCTTTTCCTCTCCAACAATGTCTCTCAAGTCTGATACACCTCTTGGTTGTGATCAATCTAAAAGGGTGTCTTTCTAGTACTTCTATTTACTAAACTATTATATCTAAACTTTTCTTGTGCCAACATCAAATCCCAATTACTCGATGTGTCTCCAACTAAGCATCTTAACAAGTTACCCAGACTTTGGTTTACAACCTCTGTTTGTCCATCATTCTATGGATGAAATGTAGAACTATATTTCAACTCAGTGTCCAACTTCTTCCAAAGTGTTTTCAAAAAATAGCTTACAAACTTATTGTCTCGGTTAGAGATGATACTCTTTGGTAATCCATGCAATCTTACAATCTCCTTAAAGAAAAGATTTGCTATATGTACTGCATCTGATGTTTTTCTATATGGTATGAAATGTGTCATCTTAGAGAATTTATCCATGAAAACAAATATAGAATCATTACCTCTTGCTATCCTCGGTAAACCAAGAACAAAATCCATGTTGATATCACTCCAAGGATTCTCAGAACAGAAATCAGTGTATACAAACCAGTATTTTGACTCACTCCTTTTGCAACTTGACAAACTCCACAACTTTTCAAAAATTTCTGAACATCCTTATACAACTCAGGCCAAAAAATACCTTTCCTTAAGCAAATTCATTGTTTTATCAATACCAAAATGTCCAGCCAAACCACTACTATGTTTTTCCTCTATCAAATTAGTTCTCATTGATCCTCTCGGTATGCATAACTGAATACCTTTGAAAAACATATCTTATTAAATGAAATAATCTTCATACTTACTTGATTGATTTGAACAATGTGCTCTACACACTCTCCATGACTCAGAAAAATCAAGGTCATTTTCATACAAATGCTTCATGTCATCAAAACCAAGAACCTCAACTCTCATTTCAATCAACAAACATCTTCTTCTACTCAATGCATCAGCAACTTGGTTAGAAACTTCACTCTTATGCTTTATCACAAATATGAAACTCTGTAAATACTCTACCCATTTCATATGTCTCTGATTCAACTTATTTTGACTACCCAAATATTATAAAGCCTTATGATCAATATACAACACAAATTCATTTGGCGTCAAATAATGTCTCCATTTATTAAGAGCTTGAACAATAGCATAGAATTCTTGATCATAGACAAAATATTTCTTTTTTGCATCATTCAACTTTTCACTAAAGAAAGCAACGGGTTTACCTTCTTGAGTCAACATAGCTCCTATTGCACTTCCACTTGCATCACATTCAACTTGAAATACAGGTTACTAAAATCAGGTAAGGCTAACATAGGCAATTCAATAACCTTCTGCTTCAAAGTCTCAAAACTCTTATCAGCTCCATGTGTCCATTTGAATTCTCTTTTTTCTCCTCTCATTGTCTCAGTCATAGCATTACAAATAGAACTGGAATTTCTGATAAACTTTCGGTAAAAACTTTCCAATCTATGAAATGATCTTACCTCATTGACACTCTTAGGTGTAGGCCAACTAAGTATAGCTTCAACCTTCTCGGGATCCATCTTCAAACCATCAGCTAAAATCACAAAACCTAAATACACAAGTTCTTCTTTCATGAAGGAACACTTTTTCAGATTTATTAGCATATTTTCCTCTTTCAATCTCTGCAATACTTGTCTTATATGCATCAAATTCTCTTCTTTAGTCTTACTGAATATCAGAATATCATCTAAGTATACAATCACACATTTCTTCAAGAATTTCTTTAATGCTTCATTCATTAACCTCATAAATGTACTCAGTGCATTAGTTAAACCAAAGGGCATAACCAACCACTCATACAAACCTTCTTTTGTCTTGAAAGCAGTCTTCCATTCATCACCTTCTCTGATTCTGATATGATGATATCCACTCTTCAAATCAATTTTGGTAAAATATTTTTCTCCACTCAAACAATCCATTATATCATCCATCCTCGGTATAGGAAACCTATATTTAACTATGATCTAATTGATTTCTCTTGAATCAGTGCACATTCGCCATTCTCCATTCTTCTTAGGTGCCAATACAGCTAGTACTGCACATGGACTCAAACTTTCTCTGATTAAACCCTTGTTCAACAACTCATGAACTTTTCGGTTGAGTTCTTCATTTTCGGTCGGTGTCAACTGGTGTGGTGCCTTGTTTGGAAAACTTGCTCCAGGAATCAGATCCATACAATGACTAATACCTCTCATCAGTGGTAAACCATTAGTTACATTATCTAAAATGATCTCCTTGTACTCGATAAGCAATTTCTCCACTTCTGCAGGCACTTTATCTTCTATGTTCTTACTCAGTTTGTTAGGAATCAAAGCATAAAAAATTATCATTTCTTTTCAAATCCTTCACAAATTGTCTTCCTTCCATCAAACAAACTTTCACAGATGTACATATCTCACCAGCAGATTCTTCAACCAAAGGTAACAAGATTTGCTTCTTCCCATCAACCCAAATAGTATATCTATTCACTCTTCCATCATGTATAGCATGTCTATCATATTGCTAAGGTCTACCCAACAAAATATGACAATAATCCATAAGCATAATATCACACAACACCTTATCATAGTATTTTCCAATTTTTCAGATTCACAAAACATTGTTCACTCACCATTAATGTATGTTCATCCTTGATCCATGAAATCTGATAGGGTTTTAGGTGCTTCATCCATTCCAACTGCAATTTTGTGACCATCTCCTTAGACGCCAGATTCTCTGACCTTCCACTATCAAAAATTAACTTCCAAACTTTGTCTGCAACTCTACATCTCGTCTTGAACAAACTCTTCCTGACAGGATCTTTCTTATCTCTCTCACTCCAAAGTATCCTTCTGATCATTAGATTTCCTTCCTTTTCAGGTTCATTTGGTGACTCCTCTTGCACCAAAGTATTTATGCTACTACCAAATTTCTTTCTTGCATGTGTACACTCAAAGGATTTATGTCCTTCTTTACCACAATTGTAACAAGTTACTTGGAACCCTCTTCTTCTATAACCACCTTGGGAATAGTTGCCTCTTCCTCAGAATAAACTTCCACCTTTCCATTATGTCTTTCCTTTGTCTTGATGTGTGTTTGGATTTGTCTTGTCTGGTTCAAATCTAATGTTTTCACCTTGAGATCTACCTCTTCCTCTTTGCCTTTTTACACATCTCTTGTTCAATTTATCCTCAACTTTTAGGGCAAACTGATATGCCTCTTCAATAGTCTCCATCTTTACCAAGATGATCTCATCTTGTATATAAATTCTCAATCCATTCAGGTACCTTGCTATTCTTTCCACTTCATCTTCAATGTGTCCAAATTCGATGTCCAATCTATAAAATTCCTCAGTGTAATCTTTTACCGAACTATCTTTCTGCTTCAAACTTTGCATTCTCCTTACTAGGTTAATTTGATAATCACAAGGTAGAAACTTGCCCTGAACAATTTGTTTATCATCTTATCCCATACCTTGATCTTGTCTTTACCTTTCTTCTTCTGATCCAATTGTAGATGCTCCCACCATAAGGATGCATGACCTTTTAACTTTTTACTTGCAATCTTGAGTTTTTTGTCCTCTGATACATTCTCATACTCAAAGTATTTCTCCATCTCCGTGATCTAGTCTATCAATTCATCAAAATCTAACTTTCCACTATACTTAGGAGGATTAAACTGAGCTGTGGACTTCAATCTTGTTAAAGTTCTCAGAAATCGCTCTTCTTCCTAATCCATCATAGGTGCAGCTTCTCTTTGCAATTCTTCAAGTTCATCATCACTAACATCTTCAAGATGTCTTCCCCTACACTGAGCTATCTCAACAGCTTAAAATATTGCATCCATCTATCTTAGCATATCAGCTAGACCTGGATATGCATTTCCTCTCCCATGAACCATCTTGAAACCCTCTGTGATTGTAGGTCAAATCTCAATATGCTTCCCCACAACAATATCAACCAACTTGGGTTAGGGCTTACAAGAAGCAACCTAGATCTCAACCTTGGCTCAGATACCGCTTGACACAAGGAGGGTATGGAAAAACAGGGCCCAAGGCACTCCCAGCTATCCAAAGCAACTTGCAGAACAACACGGAAGGGAGAGAAGAAACAACAGAACAATTGTATGTCGAGCTGTAAGGCCTTCTCAGTTTTGGCCATATACATTCAGATGTTTACAGAATAATCTTGATACATGCAAGGTCACAGACCTGCCATCTAAATCTGCTAAACCTTAATCTTCTATGCCCAAAACACCTCTCCTAATCTAAGAACAGAAAACTAAATATATACAAGAGTCCACCAAGGAGGTTGATACTTGAATCCTAAAGATCCAACATAGGAAATAATAAAGAGACATATTTAGGTCCACACACATCCCAATGAGAGATCCCATATTAATTACACTATGAAAATTAAATGCAAAATTTGGCCATAACAACATAAACAACTCGGTACAAAGCCAACCGAGCAACAACAATAACTCGGTAAGAAAGATAACCCAGCAATAAAAACAACTCAGTGAAAATCACCGAGAAGCCAGAACGTTCACCAAGACCCATCGGTAAAGAAAGACAGAACAAGTAACTGAGCAGCAACAATTACCGAGCACTTTATCGAGCAGCCTCCAACAATCTATTGAACTAAAACAAACATGTTTTTGATTGATCAGGATTGCCAAATAACTCAAGATGCTCCTGCATCACTTTGGAAGAAGAGAAAAACTTCTCTAAAATGACTTTGCATCAGTTACAAGGAACTCTAATTGTTTATGAAATGAGAATCAACAACAATGTTGGTTCTACTTCAAAAGAAATAGCCTTCAAGGCTGAAAAACAAGATGAAAGTGATTCAGGTATAAAAGATGCTCTTGAAGCATTACTGGTTAGAAAATGGAAAAAGAAATATCAAGAAAAACCAAAATATTTTAACTGTGGACAATTAGGACACTTTGTTGCAAAGTGTCCCTATGCTGATCAAGATGAAAACAATGAAAAATATGAAAAATATTTCAAAAAATATCATGGAATCAAAACAAAAGATTCAAAAACTTTAAAAAGAAGAGTATTTTGTCAAAGGAAGACTCTAATGAAGAATCAACTTATTCAGGTGAGGAAGGAGAAACATTGTTTATGGCTGAAATAGTGAATGTTCAAAAACCATAATCTATTCAATCAGAATCTTCATCTGATTCAGATGAAGATATTGATCTTGAAAAGGAGCTCATTTGCTCTCTACAAGAAATTAAGAGATTAAAGAAACTGATTTCTACTCATGAAAGAAATAGTCAAAATTTACAAGTTGAGTTGAATGATGCAAATCAAACTATTGAAAATTAAAAAAAAGTCTTGTTAGAAGAAAATGAACAAAAACTCATACAATTATACAAAAAGGTTGAACATTTTGAAAAAGGTGAAACATCTAAAAAGTATGTGAATCAGTCTTTTGGTCTCTTTAAAGGCTATTGTTTTTGCTGCAACATTTTTGGGCATAAAGCTAACAATTACAATTTTTTCATAAAGGTCCTATGTTTGAACATAACCAGTGTTTTGGTTTCAAGAAAATAGTAAGATGTTTTATATGTTTCCAGTATGGGCATTTTTCAAATCAATGCAAACTAAAATTAAAGTCTCAACAAATTTAGAGACCTAAAAAGATGAATATAGAAAAGTCATTGATTGCTTAAACAACCTTATTTGCACAAAAATTTGCAACGTGGATTTTGGACAGCAGCTGCTCTCATCATATGACTGGCAGCAAAAATAAATTTGAAACCCTAGAAGACTTTGATGGAGGTTTTGTCTGGTTTGGGGATAATTTAGGTGCATATATTACAAGTTGTGACTCAATCTCTCTGAATAAAGATACTCCTATACATGATGTATATTATGTAGAGGGTATAAAATATAATCTCTTTTAAGTGTGAGTCAGATATGTGATAGTGGGTATTATATTTCATTTGATGCTAAGGGATGTTTTATCAAAAACAAAAGGAATAAAGTTATTGTAAGTGGATTAAGAACATGAGGAAATGTTTACAATCTAATTGATTCAACAGTTCAAGAATCATCCTTAATTAATACTTATCTTATGAGCCAAGTTGAAGGGAATTGGTTGTGGCACAAAAGATTATCTTATTTAAATTTTGATAATCTTTCTCGAATCAGCAAGAAAAAAAAGGTTAGGGGTCTACTTGTAATCAGTAAACCAACAAATTTTTTTGAAGAATGTGTTAAAGGAAAGCAAACAAAAACATCCTTTAAAACTAAAGAATATATGTCTAACATGCTAGTAGAACTTGTGCATACTGATCTATGTGGTCCAACCAAGACTCCATCCTTGAATGGTGAAAAATACTTTATGTTATTTGTGGATGATTAATCAAGAACGGTTTGGGTAACCTTTTCAAAACATAAATATGAAGCTTTTGAACGCTTCAAAATATTTAGAAAAATGGTAGAAAGAGAAACTGGTCTGAAATTGAAATGTCTAAGATCATATCAAGGTGGGCAATTCACCTCTCAGGAATTTATTGAATATTGTGAACGACATGGTATCAAGAGGAAGTATTCAACTGCCCATACACCACAACAAAATGGTGTTGTGGAAAGAAAAAATAGGACAATTAAGGAAATGGCTCAAACAATGCTAAATGAAGTAAAATTGTCAGATAAGTTCTGGAAAGAAGTTGTTCATACAATTGTATACATTCTAAACAGGGCTCAAATAAGGGTTAGAACTACTTATACCCCTTATGAATTGTGGTATGGTAAAACTACAAATGTAAAAAAATTAAAATCTTTGGTTGCAATTATTTTATTGGGAAGGATAATGATTCTTTAGAAAGTTTCAATTCAAGACCTGATGAAGGCATCTTCTTAGGGTATTTTACACACATAAAAGCTTTCAAGTGTTATAATAAAAGACTAAATAAAATTATAGAAGCCATAAATGTGGTGTTTGATGAAAGTCATTTGTTGAATAAAAATAGTGAAAATGATATTGAAGAAGAATCCCATCAAAGAAAATAATTTTGATGATAAAAAATCTGATTGTGCTGATTCAAAAATACCTCACTCAAAAGAACAAGAAAATTGTTCAACTCCTATAGTGACTAATACAAATTTTAAAAATCCTTCTGGGATCATTGCTAAAAGATATCCTGAATCTCTAGTGATAGGAGATAAAGAAGCATGGATTCTAACTAGAAGGAAAGCCAAAAAGGATGAAAATGCTCATATTGCAGAACATTTTTGCTTGATATCAGAATTTGAACCCAAAAATGTGGCTGAAGCACTTATAGATCTTTGCTGGTTGAATGCTATATAAGATGAAATCAATCAAATTGAGAAAATAAAACATGGGAACTAATTCCTAGACCTGATGAAAAAAATGTCATAGGTGGAAAATGGGTATTTCATAACAAACTTGATGAAAATGGAAAAGTTGTGAGAAATAAAGCTAGGTTTGTGTGTAAAGGTTATGCCCAACAGGAAGGCATTGATTTTGGTGAGACTTTCGCACCAGTAGAAAGAATGGAATCAATTAGAATATTTCTTGCATACGCTAGTTACAAAAAGTTTATTGTTTATCAAATGGATGTTAAAACACCATTCTTGAATGGTTATCTTGAGGAGGAAGTTTACATGGAATAGCCAAAAGGTTTTGAATCTTCTAAAAAACCAGACTTTGTATATCATCTTCAAAAAGGCATTATATGGCTTGAAACAAGCTCCTAGAGCTTGGTATTCAAGGCTGGATAAACATCTTATTGGCAATGGTTTTACTCATGGTAGTGTTGACAACACTTTGTACACCAAAATTATTAATGATGAGATCTTAGCATTTGAGATTTATGTGGATGATATCATTTTTGGATCTAATAATAATGATTTATCAAAATAGTTCTCAAACATTATGGAATTTGAATTTGAAATATCTCTTTTGGGAGAACTTACTTTCTTTCTTGGTTTACGAATTTCCCAACTTGAGCATGACTTATTTCTATCACAAAAAAAGTATGCTAAAGAGATGATAAAGAAATTTGGTATGGCTGATTGTAAATCAGTTAGCACTCCTATGGAAACTGGCTAAAAGCTAGTAAAAAATGATTGTTACTAGAAAGTATTTTTTATTGAAAAGTCATATGATACATGTGATCATGAGAGATGACTTGACACAGGTTGTAGTTGTTGTGGCATGAGGATAGGCCATGGATGTTCCTAAAAATATGTTAAAATCCACAAACCTTGTATCCCATGAATCACTTACTAGTGGTGAAAACATATACCAAGCAGTCACGATATTCACTCCAAGGGTAGTGATGTTAGGCTTGTAGAAGTAAAATGAAATCAGTTAGTTAATGTAATCACTTAATCCATAAAATGGGATTTCAATTTTTATTCCGGGTTCAAAGAATGTCACCTTGAATAAACTTTTTGTAACTAGACTTGGACCTCTGGATGAGAAATAAGCCACTATAGGTGCAACTGCACCATTTGGAGTAACAGTTCTCAATATTTTTGCAAGAGGTGAGCTGCAACAGAATACATAAATGATTCAAAATTCAAATGAAGAAATTAGGTTAATTATTGTAATAAAAACTTAATATGCAATAGCCAATCTCTTGTAACTTTGTTTAGAATTTTATCAAAATTTCAAAAGAGACTGATAAGGTTAGAAATTGGTAGATTTTATTCAGATGGGACATTATAATTTTGCCTCACTGGTATACAAAATCACATGGAACAAAATTTGGCTATACCAGCATGATTATTATCTTATTGCTTCCAAAAAACTTATTTCAGAGTATCACAGTTCAATTCATGAGTTAACATGTTAAATTTTGATAGTTTTAAGGGATCTATGTTAAGTTCTTTTGGTTGCACTAAAGACTTATCCTTGTTCAAAATTGTTTAAGGTGATTGCGTACTCCAATTACCTTGTGGAATTGATTTCAGTTTTTCTCTTGTTTCCTTCTGGTGTTGATAACAGTGTTAGAGAAGAACATACTCTTTTTCTACCTCAGTGTTTTCATCAATATGCCACCCTAGCAAAGCAATATGTCACTCATTTTTTTTAAATTTCTTACAATTTTTTTTAAATCAATTTGTCATTTCTCTTTATCACCATTAATTCCATAAATATCACACTGTTCTCTAAAATCCATTAAATAAGCTAAAACCTCTAATTATGGATATCTGAAATAAATTTGTATGTCACCTTGCCTCCATTCCCAGCATATAGTAAAGGATACCATTGCTCTTCCATGGAAAATGGTTTATAGCTATTCCCTCTTATAAAAATAACTTTGGTTAGTAATAAAAAAACATAATAGGTAAGATAAAATTTATCATCATGAGACCAAACAGTTGGGGGATGACTTAAAAGAAAATATTAGATTTTGGTGGCAGGAAGTTAAACCTCGTCATGGAATGACTTTGTATAATTTTTTTTGCAAATTGTGTTTTGCCAAATAAAAATTAAAGGAATTAAAAATTTAATTATTTGTTAATATTTTGCAAAAAGAAAAAGAATAAGTTAGTGAG
Organism: Thuja plicata; assembly: GCA_018584345.1. Lineage (NCBI taxonomy): Eukaryota > Viridiplantae > Streptophyta > Pinopsida > Cupressales > Cupressaceae > Thuja > Thuja plicata. Next base: position 34,843 of record MU224873.1, on the reverse strand, counting down.
GGATCCAATGTTTTATTCAAGAACAAAGTTAAAGCAGGGTCTCTTAAATCAATATTCCAAAATCCAAAATAATAAAAAATGAGTTTCAAGAGAAAATCATTTGGTACAAAATATTTTGTGCTAAATGGTTATCATCAGAAAGGGGTGAAAGTTTCTCTCTTTTTCACCACTCTACTGTGGTAGAGAAACATCTTGTTCTTTCAAGGAGATTTAAAGAAAAGATGGGTCCAAGGTTGAATCCATCTAAGATATTCTATTAGAAGTCATTTTTCATTTGTGTGAGTTGTTCAAATCTTCCAATAATTTCTTTGTTGGTAACATGCATATTATTTTAAATTGCATTCTTCAAATCATGCTCTCTTAAAATAATTACTTCTTTAATGGCCCCATTTTCATAGAGTTAGAGTAGATGATCTATTTGATGAAATAAAAGATAAAACTCTAGGTCCAAATGGAATTTTTATTGAGTTCTTTCCAGATTTCTATGCTATTGTCACAGATAACATTTTGGAGGCTTCTAAAGAATTGCGCGCTCCTAAACAAAGTTAAAATCTCAAGTAATAATTCCTTTTTGGCCTTGATTCCTATGAATGGTTATATTTGAATTTTTTTATTGTCTGATATATAGCTCTATTTAAAATGCTATCTATAACAATTGTTTTAAAATGGTTAGTGAGGGGATAAAAAGGCTCCTACCTTTTATAATTTTCCAAGAACAAGGGACAATTCAGTACATGGATGCTGAATCAATATTGTTATGGTCTAGAAAGCTATTCACTGTATGCATGTTAACACGAAAATTTATTTGTTCATAAAACTTGATCTTTCAAAGGCTTGTGATAGAGTTTCTAGAAATTTATATGAGATATCTTATGCACCTTTGAATTTCATGATAACTAGATTCAATGGATCATGGCTTGCTACATCTTTCCTTCTTTTCCATTTCTTATAAATCATTCTCCCTCTACTATTTATTATTTGAAAGAGGTAAATGTTAGTGACATCCTCTCTTTGCATCTCTTTCTCATTTTGGTAGGGCTTTTATATTGTGGAAGGTATGGATCTAATTGCCCATCTTCAACTTGTCAATAACACTTGTCTAACGGGGAATACTAATCTTCAGGAAGTGATAGGTTTTAGCTTATATCTATTGAAATTTATATTATTGTGTTTGGTCAACTCTTGAATGAATATGAGTCTTAGATTTTTAAAGTTTGAAAATGATATATGATGAAAAAGTTGTGCTCATTTTACCAAAAAATGTTATTTCTACAATTTAGATAGAATTGTTAGGATGAAAATCATGATTGGTTGATGTGATCTCTCAACATGATTTGATGAGTTTGTACATTTTAATGACTATGATAAATAATTTTATGAATATAATGTAGGATTGTGAACATGATCTGAACCTTCTTATGTATGTTAATTTTACCCTTAAATGAGACCCTAAATAATTGGATTTTAAAGTTCTTCAGTGTATTAGCAACAAGAAAAACATCAATAGATTGCGTTGAATCATAGGTGAAAATGTATTATGATAGTAAATAGAAATCAAGGGTTTATATCATTTCTCTCAATAATGAGTTTCTCTTAAGACAATGATAGGTTATATTGTAAACCATTTTAGACTTGTTAGGATCCTCCTTTGGATGATAAGGTTTAATGTGATTTGGTTCAAATTGCATTAATTTTGGGGACAATGGCATGATGCAAATAATAAGGTACTTCGATTTGCAAATTTCAAATTTTTGGCCAAGCTTGGTTGACCTAAATACATATATTATAGAAAGTTGGGAGGATCTTTTAAAAATAATATAATTATTTACTCTCTTGTCAAAAGAATTTTTTAAGATTTTTTTTATTTGTAATTCCATCAAGGATGGGGGTTCTTTTCTTAGTGGGTTCCATAGTTCTAGGAAAAAAATTTATTGGGTACGAAACCAAGGTTTAATCCTCTTACTATAATTTTTTTCCTCTCTAGTTTGTGTTAGAATGCCCAATATTTCCTCTCAATTTTGGCGTAATAAGTGTTTCTTTTATTGGAAATAGAATTTAAAGAACATAATTGGATCAAGTGATTGTTCCTTGGAGATGGATTCTGAAAATAGACTAAAATTTGGGAATCTAGACTTGAACATGGCAATCCAAAAGTGCATAATTTAGAAGTGGTTAGAGTAAAAATTCTCTCTAAAAATGTTATATTGCATTCCAAATTTTCTCTAAAATCACAATTGAAACAATTTAGGGTTACATCTTTACCAGGTATAATATCAACTTAAACTTGATACGGTTCTGGATTTGGATCCTACAACCATAACGAAGGGAACATATAAATATATATAATTCCAACTATTAGGGCTAGATAATAACACATAATATACATACAACAACTATTTTACCATTCAAGCACATTAGAGTTTGGAGGAAGAAGCATGATAGGTTCACCCAAAGCAATCTCCACACTAAGCCAGAGAGTGGACACATACTTGGCCTCTGTGGGCAGGAAACATGGACGTCGACCAAGGTAGCCTACTTAGTGGGGTGCTTGTATTTGCTTTCCCTATCTATGTATCATCCCCATAAAGACAATAGTCATTATTGTAGATTCAGAGAGAAGGTTGTAAAGGGGAGTTTCTTGATTGTCCTATCTAAAGCCCAAGAGTGGATCTTTTCCCACTTGTTCCCAAGGGTAGACAACATGGACATCCCTAAGGTGACCTACTTAGATAGAAATATTATAATTTCCCTCTTACACCCCCTACCTTCCATACAGGTAGGGAATTTCAAAGTTTCAAACAATTTCATTATCAGACATATGCATTTACATTCAATTATATGAATATACATATGTAAGAGGCAAAATATACATATATAAGAGATAATTATTCACTAGAAATGGATAAGATAAATATATACGACAAGAGAAATTGTTAAGGTTATTCAATGCTGGGTAAAATATATATGAAATGAGTATAAGTCTACTGCTCTCAAGTTTGGTCTGAATGTTATCCACCGCAAGTGAATTATGAATGTTCATGTTTTAAGTTTGCTTGCTTATTCGATTATTGTTGAATGGCTGAGATTTGTATGAATGATTGATTGGCTGGATTCCTTGTATTTGATGATTTGAGGATTGGTGAGTTATGATTAATTAATTGTCGATTAGATGATTGAAAGTGACAATATTATTGATAATTGTTTACTTGATTTCTTGAGGGATTATAATTGATGCATCACTGATTTGTTTGGGTGGATTCATGAGTGAGGATTAATAATTCTTGGAATAAAATATCCTTTATACTTTATTGGTGACAAGGTCACCACCTTTCATAAGAATTGAGTCAGCACTCTTTATTTGTTGTCTTTGAAAATAATCTATATAATTCCACAAATGTATCTCTCTTCCATATCCTCCTCAAATGAAACCTTCTTCCCTTTATATCTTCCAATATGGGAGAGAGTCACACCTCTTCATCATGCCTACTCTTTGCAATGGTGGTACAGGAGCACCTAAATTAAGTTACACTTTTTGTCGGCGATGTCCGTCGATTTCTGTTTGTCGGCAATGCTTGTTCATTTTTGTTCGTCGGCAATGCTTGTTCATTTTTGTTTGTCGTCGATGCTTGTTGGTAGTGTTCGTCGGCAATGCTTGTTCATTTTTGTTCGTCGGTGATGCTTGTTGGTAGTGTTCGTCGGTGATGCTTGTTGGTGATGACTATCGGTGGCTATGTTTGTTGTCGGGGTTGGAAATCGACACTATTTCTATTGTTCAGAAAAGTCAACACTGGCGCTCGGTAATGTCGGTTAACGACCCAGGAAATGTGGATGTGACATTTGTGACCAGCTAGGTCACTTGCAATGACTTTCTACATGTCATTTTTGCTTGAAAGGATCAGGGACACCTACTCTTGTTTTGAAAGGGTCATTTATTTCTCAGTTTGGCTGCCTTGCAGGGTGCTTGAAGTTGTCCACGAGTATCAGATATTTTGGTCAATATTTTGATGGATGTATATATAGCTGAAAAGCTTTTGTTATACAAAGAGAGAGGGATATAGATAGATTAGAGAAAAAGAGAGACACAGATCATATCATCATGTAATAGTTTAGTTCTTGTGAATAAGGAAGAACATATTTAATGGATTCTATGTGTAGTGTGTGTTGTTGTGTTCTTCAGGTTGAACCCGTCGGTTTAGCTTGGGAAATGAACCTATCCTAATGGGTTCTATAGCATGAAATAGTAGCTTTATGGTGTAAGCCTGGTCTAGGGAACTTGAGGTGAAGATCTTAGTGACTTCCTCAACCTGGGGTGAAGCAATACCCTATAAGGTTTGTGCAAGAGACCTTAGAGCACAGTCAAGCTGACTGTCGGTAACAACTGGACCTTGGGCATTACATCATATTGGTATCAGAGCAAGTTTGAGAATTGGGCTTGTGTTGCTTGGGTGTGATTTTTAGAAGAGTCTGTGAATTCATCCAATATGGTGACCAACGCAGAGCTAGCAAGGGATGTGGATGAAGAAAGAGAGGAGAACAAACTCCTGAAGGAGCAGTTAGTCGAAATGGTGTATAAACTGGAAGAAGTGCAACTTCAAACTATAGCAGTCAGTGAACTGATGAGGGAAGCTAATGAGAAGGGTAAACAAGTGGCTGAGGAGGATATGATCCCCAAGCCAGACCCGATACTTCAAGAAGAGCCATTCTTGAAAGCATTAAAGGCAATGAGTGGTAAGTCCTTAGAAGGTGTGCCTCTATTTAGTGGCAAAATGGATCCAGAATTAATCATGGAATGGATAGAAGGTCTTGAAAATCAATTTGATTGTGATAATGTAACCGAAGCTCAGAAATTTAGAGTATCCAAGACAAGATTGAGAGGGACTGCCCTCACTTGGTGGAAATTTGATGCAGGAGCATCCTGGGTGTAAGGGCAATCTTGCATCACCCAAAAATATGTGTTTTTCTATTCAATAAGGGCTATTTTGTACAAAGTTGTTATATTTGGAAACTTACTATTTTTAGTAAGTTGGTCGTTTGAACTCAAAATGTTCTAATTTTTTAGGTGAAGGTTCATCTTAGTCATATAAGAATGCCAGTTAAATTTCATTGCCAGATCATCTGTATTGGTGAAGTTATTAAGGATTTACTGTTGAGATTTTAGGGTGCAAAATCATTGAGCTCAATTTTCAGGACCTTAGAGGCTCTAGATCGAGGTTGAACCCTCAGCTAACTGGCACTTCGCTAGTCAGGCACTGTAGATCGCAATCTCCCATTTCTGAAAAGTTGTTATAATAGCCAAACGGAGCTACGGTTCAAAAGTTATGGCTTCCGGAAGTTGGGCTACCTAATCTCATATTTTGTAAATATTTAAAGCCGACCTTTTTGTAATAA
>MU224872.1:32515-44110 GCA_018584345.1 Thuja plicata | reverse complement strand
TGGTAACTGAAGAATGATGCCTGTTATCAGAAGCAATTAGATGAAATACAATATCAATGTATGCAGCTCCGTGATAAAGACATCTTTAATGCAAGTGAGCTTCAAAGACTTTTCAAGTTTAAATTTTAATGGTTTCAATGTTTTGCCTGTTGTATATGTTAAGGCTTTCATGTTGGTCAACCTTGTCATGATTGGGTTGGTGTTATTGTATATTTGTGACAGTTATGTAATAGTTCTCTAGTCTCTGATAAACCGATTTTTTTTCTTATTCCTTGTTCTGCAATTCCATTCCTTTGAACTGCCATTTTTTCCATATGTAATATATTCCAGCTTTATTCATTTTTTTAAAAGTACAAGTATCTTGATAAATTTGAGTTTATCTAACATATTTGATGAATTAAGCATTTTGTTTTCAACTTACAATAATAGAAGCTAGTAAACAATCATAATTTCTTTTATTTTAGAGGTCAAGCATTCATAAATCCATACAATAAATTATTTCTTATAATAAATAGAAATATTTAGATCCTTACATTGCTTATAACTAGTCACTAGTAACACAAACAATTTGTGAACAACACTCCAAAAAAGGTTTAGACCATCACAATTATTAATATAATAGTTGAATAATAATTTATCAATATGTATGTGTATGTATGTATGTTTTTGTGTGTGTACACATACACGCGCACGTATGTATGGGTATGTTCATAAATATGGTAAACAAAAAAGTGGCCACTCATCAAAAAGATGAAAAATGAGCTAAACACAAATAAGCTTCTTACAAAATTAAAAGCCATGTACGTGTTATAGCTTAGATAATCTAAGCCAAAATGCGTACGTATTATTTGAACTAAAAAATATACACTATTTCAAATAAAACTATGTACATTCTTTTATGAGGACAAAATACTCATACATTTTGTTGATTAAGATTAATGTGTATGTGTTATGTGAAACAAATAAAACATGTATCTTGCTTCTTTGAATAAAAGCTAGACAAAAAACATATACAGCTTGAGTTTTTAGTTCTTGAAAACATGTATACATGTTGAATGCTAATTGTTTTGTCCCCCCATAATATTTGTTTATTAGGATATAGACACAAATATAATATTAAGTATAAGAAAGAAAAAAGACAAAATATGTGTGTGTGTGTGTGTGTGTGTGTGCGCGCGCGCGCCCACACACACACACACACACACATGTGTGAGAATGGTTTCAGATTTCTATGATGAAATTATGACCTTTATTTTTAATTTAAAAAGTATAATCAGTATTCAACTTCACTATAAAACAAATAATACAATGTTTTATAGGTTTTGTTTTATAAAATAGTAAACATTTATTTTTACTGCTCTGAAAGTAAGAAATATTTTTCCAAGACTAGGAACCTATTATTTATCAATGAATGAACTGTGAAGGGAGTTCTAGGCATAATATGTATGATGCACAATATTTTTTCTATTCAACGCATGAATAGTCTATGATCTTGATCATCAACACTAAATATGTTTGTACAATTTCAATTAGTTTAATGTCTTTTCCTAGAATAATTTACTACTCTTTATGTTCTAATGATCTCATTGAATTTGACAGTAAGCAAGTTTAGACATTTTGAAAGAATTGGTGTGAATTTATAAGGAAATTATGCGTCTAGTGCCTAAGAGGATCTACAAACTCACCCCATTGGTCTGTTTAATGACAGAAAGGGAAAAAGTTTGTCTGCATAAACTTGTACAAAGAAGTCTTCAAACCATTTCTTGGAGAGAAGTGTGAACATTGATAGACATATGTTTTCAAAGCCAAGACCAAAAGCTCAAAATAATGTAAATAATTAATGAATACTTTGCCCAAATATCTTAATACATATCAACTAAATGAGTTGATAAACATATATTATCTGAATAAGAATGGGAAATGATAATAATTTAAGAATTAAATCTTTTGTATTTTAAATAATAAATGTGAATAATTAATTTATAATTAATGTAAAATATGATTTTGTAAAATATTTTAAAGTGATTTTAAGGTATCTTAGTTTAATAGGTCAAAATCTATTGAAAGTATGTTTACGTTAAGATTATTTTTACATAAGTGAATTAGATTGTACAAGTGTAAATTAGGTCTAGAGTGAGAGTTATAATCTTTGCTAAATTTTAGATGTTTACTTTCTACTTTTCTTAAGCTTCTTACTTTAATCTCCACATAGAAACTTGATTAACATACTCAAGACTTTACACATGAAAAGGATAATTGTCCCTTTATTCTAGACCCTTATTAGAATGTAAGTTAACAACTATTTTATAGAAGACTAAAAATAAAAATTAGTAATGCAATATGCCATAGATTACTGATATAGTTTTGTTTCCACTAGATGATTATCACATGCATGTAATGTATGCAACATGTGCTCTTTCACAAAGTCATTACATGTTTCAAATGAATTAAGATTAGTCATTTTATATAACTTCCTAGACAAAATAAAATGATTTATAAATTGAAAAAGAAAACAATAATTAAATGGAAGACATGCAAATGAACCCAATTTTTAATTTTTAATTTTTAAAATTAAGAAATCATATTTTAAGCTTAATTTTTTTCTTATGACAACAATACAAAAAAGGAGGCGCAATAAGATTAAAATATTTGTTCACTTATTCATCAAATTAATAATTATTTATCTTTATTTTCCTATAGTAAGAAATATTATATACCTTATTAATCATTATTATTTATATTTATATTATTTTTTATTGTTTTCGACTAAGGTTAAAACTATTTTTGAAGGGAACAATAACCCTGTACAAAAGAAGCTAAAGATAAACAGGAAACAACACTACAAAAAGTGAATTAGAAAACAAAGAACAACAGCTGGGGGTAAAAGATGGAAACATTAAGGACCCTCGAGCATTTAGAACCAGCCAAAAGATGAAACCCAGACAAAAAGAAAACTAGCCACAAAATACAGTTAATTAGGTTTTTCCATAATCTCAGCAGAGTTAGCCATCACATTTTTATACTTTTTAATAGCCTCTCTGAGATATTTTATTTCCTTAGTGCTACATGATTTCACCTTTTTGCACTCACCCTAGTACGAGTCCCTGGGCCAGCAATTCTTGGGTCAATGGCAGTATCATCATCCATTGTGATTGGAGTAGAGTTCACATCTAGCTTCAAGAGAAATGCCCTTAAGTTTCTATCATTCACCTTCATGCCTTCATAGTTGTTTTTCATCATACAGTTGAGAGTATCTTCAATACTCTGAATGCAATTTTCAGTCGTACGCTATAAAAAATTAACCACTTCATTAATTCTAAGTTCAAGCTTCTCCAACAGTCTTTTATCCATTTCTTCCTCTTGAGTTTCATTGTTCTTGGTAGCCTAATTCACTGGTTCTACAATCAGGATAGCTATCTTATTCACGCTATCCTAGAGATCATCATACCTACCATTTATGTCTCTTACTTCATCAAGAAGCTAGGAGTTCAGCTGATAATCCATCTCAGCCCGCTCTTTAACAACCTTCATAAACCTTGTAGGTTCTTGGCTTTTCTCTGTCTCATTTTCATGGCTGCCACCAGCTTTCTCATTATCTTTTTTGTTTTTCCCTTCAATTTTATTAGCCTCTAATTTTTTAGAGGTATCCCTGGACAGCTTACCCTCGTTAGACTGAGACTCAACATAATTTACCAGAATAGGAGTGATTTCAGGGTTGACCTTCTCTTTATTTTTTAGTCTTGACTCACTATTCTTCTTCTCAGGGATGTTAGTACGCACCTCACCTTGGGTTCTAGGCTCTTCTGGCATTTTTTTCCTTCCTGTTCTTCCGTTTCCATGTCCTCAGAACTGCTTTTGCTATTGTTATCCATCTCCTTAGAGGAGCTAGTGATATCCTGCTCAAGAGAATCAGAATCCTCCCCTGTTTCTATAGTTGTTTCCTCTGAGAGGAACTTGGCCGTCCCACCCTTACCTCCTCTATCTACCTTCCCCTTAGCGTCTGATTTGTTGTATGTGTTCATTCCATCCTCCTTTGTGAGGATCTTAGCAGGGTCAACCCCAACATTTCTTTCTTTAACCTTTCTCTTTTTCCCAGGAGTGTTACTCTCATTCTCCATAGGTCTTTTGCCCTTCTTTCCCCTGTTCGAGCCTTCGGCCTGGGTGTTATCCTGCAACTTAAATTTTGCATACTCATAGATCAACAGAATAAGCCCATCATGGAGAATAGGCTTCTCAACATTCTTTCTATTTTCCATAATGCTATTACGCAAAGATTTGAGAAGAAAATAGGGGAAAGAGATTTTCCTATTGTAGCGGAAATGGTTAACCAGCATGAAATGTAAATTGTAAACCCTAGTATACCGACCCTCAAGGGTAAAGTACTGCATGATAGCTTTAATAATTTTAGCCCAAAATAGCTTCATATGACAGCGCAAGACATAATCTCCCTTTTGTTTGACAAGTAAATATCTTTCCTCTTGGGTCTTAGGGTACATTCTAGAAACATTTTTAGCCATAACCCCACCTCTATAATATTTCAAACTAGACATTTTAAGACCCGAGATTTCAGAAATGATTTTCTTAGAAATGCAGAAGGACTTACCACAAATAGTCACCTTTCCATTGTCCCAGCTATCCGCAAACTCCTTAGATATATCCTTGTTATAACCATGGAGTCTATCCATATAATCTGTGACCCCACCTTCCTTGAGTCTCTTCCAGACCTTGGTCTCTTTTTTCCATTTGCAGATAGAGGGTTCTTCCCATTTCAACTTGCCTCCCTTTTTAGTAGTAAAAAATCTCACATAATTAGTGTGATGAGAGTTGTGCGAGTGTTACTATCCTTTCTTTTCATCATCATTAGCAATATTTATGGGTTTATGGTGGATTTGATTGTACCTTAGTAGATTTAGGATATCATTTTTTAATCATTGGTCACCTTGCCAATTTCTAACGTTAGCACTTAAAACACCCTCATTCGCTAGGCTATCTGCCACACAGTTTGACTCTCTGAAGGCATGACTGACATGGGTGACCTCAAAACTAGCTAACAGATTTTTTATCTGATCGATTATGTGACTCGTATTCCAAGAGGGAGGATGGATTCCATTAATACAATTAATTGTGTTCATAGATTCCCCTTCCAACCATAGTTTTGAGCAATTCTATCTTTTTGCTAATTTGCAAGCATAGAGGGCCGCCATAGCTTCAGCCACATGACTAGTTTGAGATCCAATAGGGATAGAAGAAGCATCCACGCATCTACCTTCATAATTTCTAAAAATACACCCACATCCAGCAATGCCATGATTTCCTTTAGCCGTACCATCAAAATTAACTTTGTGCCATCCAGATGGAGGGGAGCTCCAGACAACAGACTCACAGGAAGAAGGAGAGGGCTTAAGTTTAAAAGCAAAGTTCCAGTGCTCAATAACATCCATATCAAGGTTCCCTTCCAATAATTTTGGTTTTAGATCACAAGCAATTTTAGTATTTTCAATTATGCTTCTAATTATTTTGGATCTGATAAAGTAGGGAGTGGAGGTGTTGTTTCTGAAAATCCTGTCATTTCTTTTTTCCAAATCCTCTGTATGACATGAGGAGTAGTAAAATCCCAAAAAAAATTTCCCAATTGGTGAGGGATGGGAGATCTCCATTGGTCTAGGAAATATTTAATTGTATTAGGGAACGCCTAGCTTACTTTCTAGTGCTGCAACACAACCCTCCAAATATCCCTAGAGAACTGACAATGAAGTAGGAGGTGAGAAGAGGACTCAACATCTTTCATACAAATGTAGCATCTATTGGGATGATCCAACCTCTTTTATTTAGATTCTCTATAGTAAGGATTTTACAGTCCTGAATAAAAAGCTAGAAGAAAAACTTAATTTTAGGGATCAGGGAAGGATACCAAACCTTAGCCCAGTTGGGCTCCTCACCAAGGGGGGAGATCATCGAATAAGCAGATGCCACTAAGAATTTACCATTTGAATTAGGGTCCCAAACAAATTCATCTTCACAATTAGCTTTAATAACCCAGGGAGAAAGATCTAGGTTAATAAAATTTAGAAGAGGGTCTATGTGACTTAGATTGACCCATTTGTTATCTTTCCAATAATCTGCAACTTTGCACCCAACTCGAAGAGTGCAAATCTCCACAAAATGAACCATTTGAGGGTATTGGATGAGAGGTTTATCCCTAAACCAAGGATTCTCCCACAAATTGATTTTCTTCCCATTGCCCACTTTCCATGGAGCTCCTTTAGCTGCAAGAGGTCTAGCTCTCAAGATGTTGTTCCAAATCATAGATCCCTGAACTGAGATAGGAGAGGAGAGGAATAATTAAATAGAGGGCATGGTGAAAAGATATTTAGACTTAAGGATTTTATTCCATCCTTTTTCTTCTCCAAAAGTTCTCTAGCACTGCTTAGCTAGGAGATCTATATTAATGTCCTTAATTTTTCTAATGCCAAGGCCCACATGTTTAATAGGCTTCCACACTTTCTCCCAAGCCACAAGGTGGATTCTATTTTTCTCTTCAGTGCCTGACCACAAGAATATTTTTTGGATCTTTTCATTAATATCAGCAATCTTAGATGGGATTTTGAATAGGCTCAACGCATAAATAGGGAGATTTTGGAGGGAACTCTTGAGAAAAAGGATTTTCCCAGTATTGCTGAGGAGGGTACCTTTCCATCCAACAAGTTTTTTTTTTAACTTGTCCACAATCGCAATCCAGATAGAATCTAGAGGTTTCATACCCACTAGGAGACCCAAATAGGTGGAGGGGAAATTTGCAATAGTACAACCAAGGATAGTCGCCATTCTCTGCTAACGTTGAGGAGAGGTGTTGAAAAAAAAGAGGGAGATTTTATCCTAGTTTATTAGTTGAGCAGTAGCCAAGAAATAGGTATCTAGAGCCTTCTTGATTGCTTTAGCTTCTTTTATAGAGGAGCATTCCATAAGCACTGTATCATCCACAAACTACTCACGAGAGCTAGGGGACAAGACGACGAAGGGAGAAGACCCTAAATCGAACCCTCCAGGACCCCTTTAGAGAACATTCACCCCATGCTTTCAGCCATGATGGAAAAGAGGATTAGGGAAATGGAGTCCCCTTGGCGGAGCCCTCTAGAGTGAAAAAATAGATTAGAAGCTTAAACATTCACCAGCACTAAAATAGAAGGAGAGGTAATGAGTTTCTAAATAAGGCCAACCACTTTCAAAGAGAAGCCAAAGGAAGCTAGAACTTTGAAAAGGAATTTCCAATCCACTCTATCATAGGCCTTAGAGAGGTCAAACTTCATTAGGAAACCATCCTTTTTTTGAGACCTCTAGAGAGTGAATGTTCTCATGAACATATATAATTGAATCCAGAATCTGATGACCCGGGACAAAACCATTTTGCTGGGGGGAAATAATATCTGGTAGAATCTTCTGAATATGAGCTGTGAGGACCTTGGAGATGATCTTATAGAAAGTGTTACACAAGCTGATTGGTCTAAATCTATCAGCATTATCCGCCCATGGCCTCTTGGGAATAAGGAAAAAAAAAGTAGAGTTAACTTCCCTCAAGGCGGAACTAGAACCAAAGAATTATTTCACAGCATCTGATATGTCTTTCTTCACAATGTGCCAGAAAGACTAGAAGAAAAAAGGAGGGAACCCATCCGGACCAGGAGATTTTTCTCCTTCAAAGGAGAAAACCGCAGCCCTGGTTTCTTTAGTAGACAGAATTGTACTCAACATCTTATTATCTTCTCTTGACATGATACATGGAATAAAATCTAGAAGCATCTGTTGATTATCTTCAGAGAGGTCAGGATCGGCTTTGAGAAGAGAAGCAAAATATCTAAATAATTCTTTTTTGATTTCCTCCTCCTTTCTTAGTCTGCCATGAGGCCCATTTATATGCTCTATCCTTTTAGAAACCTTATGTTTTTGGGCACTCAAATGGAAGAACCAGGTGTTCTTATCCCCCACGTGGAGCCAAAGATCTCTGGAATGTTGTCTCCAAAACACCTCCTCCTTCAAAATAATATTATCAGAATCAGCTTGAATTTTTTTTTCCTTAACTTTGTTCACCGTAGTCAAACCCTCCAAATCAATATTTTTTTGGATCTCTTGGAGGTCATCTTGGACCAAGCTTTTAATTTTAAAAATATCACCAAAATCTTCTTTGTTCTAGACCTTAACTTTGTTCTTTATTCTTTTGATATTTTTAATAACTCTTTACATAGTTGTACCTTCCACTTGGAAATTCCACCAATCAGCAATATTTTTTGCATGGTTTGGGTGCTGCATCCACATTTTCTCAAATCTAAAGGGATAGTTTCTCTTACCTGAGATAGGATTTTCCTAGATTGAGATAGGTGAGTGGTCTGAACCTATCTGGGGAAGAGTAGACAAAGATCAATCATAGAGGAGAATCCAATCTGTAAAAAGAAGGGTCCTATCTAGACGAACTTGGATCAAGTTATCCCTAGTTCTTCTATTAGACCAAGTAAAGCTGCTTCCTCTAAGATGAAGGTCCAAAAGAGCTTGATTGTTAATAAAATCCATCAGAGCCACCCCACTATTAATATGAGAAATGATACCTCCAGATTTTTTAGAATAGGTAAGAGGGGTATTGAAATCTCCAACCACCATCCAGTAATCATTCTTAAAGTTACTTCTCTTAGATTCCAATTTGCGCCAAAATCTATCCCTGGCATTTTTAGTGTTTGGCGCATATATATATGAAAGTACCCAAGTGAAGCATTCCCGAATGTGATTGAAGCAAATAGAAGATATGTTACCTTCTGATTTTATAATTTCCCCTGAAATAGTATTAAGGTTCCAAAAGGAATTTGTATGTCCAGAGGCCCCCACTGAGCTACAACCAACAACACCACAGTTTTTAAACATTTTTATCTTTTCCACTTTATCTCTAGCCATTTTAGTTTCCTGAATAAGGATGATGTCTGGCTTCTGATCCCTAACTAAATTTATCAAAAAATCTTGTTTGTGGGGGCTATTCAATACCCTAATGTTCAAGGAAATAATATTCATTTATAATATTTGGGAGCAAACCTGCATGGTTCTCTGTCTCCCATCCGCTATGCTTTGTCTACTTTCATGTTCTCAAGTGAATCTATTTTTAGGTCTTCCCCTAGGAGGTTTAGGAGTGCACACATCCGCTCTCATAGCTCAAGTAACAACACCTCCTAGGGGCATCCCAAGATTTGGGATATTTTGTTTCTTCTTACTATGAGATGCCTCAATCCGTAGTTCCTCTTGGCAGGCTAGAAAGGGGTTAGATTCTTCAAGAGAGTCTTCCCAGCTAGTATTAATTCGGGGAGTTTGGGGGCTTAAGATTATATCATCAGATTTAACACCTATATCAATGATAACACCAAAAGGAGAAGTAGGTTTCTCAATACAAAGAGTTTCCATACCTACTAGGTCACCTACTATTTCTCCTGCTTCAAATGAGTCTTCTAGTTCTGTTGCTTCCAATGGGAGTAGCTCCTCACTAATCCTTAGTTTAGTAGCCACCAGGGGGGATCCATTTAGGCTTAAATATGAACCATTACCTGAATAAATAACTAAGTCTGTCGAGCTGGAAGCTTTAGGGTTAACCAGTGCTTCCTCCTTCCTGATCTTCCTTGGTTCCTTAACAGGAATGGTTTTCTCTTTTTGATTCTTGAGGGGGCATTCTTTCACCCTATGGCCCTATTTCTTAAAATTAAAACAAACAAAGGGGAGGGATTCAAACTCAACTTCTTGCGACCAAGGCCCAAGCTTCGAATTAATCACAATGGTCTTAGGCAGATCCACAATCTGAAGGATGTTACCACAAACCCTGGCATACACCCTTCTCATTTTTGCCACTATCATTGGATTTATCGATAGGAGATCTCCAAAGGAGCTATCCAGTCCTCGCAGGACATCTTTATGCCAATATTCTAGAGGGAGACCTGGGAATCTGACCCAGACCGGAGCTGAGACAAAGAAAGCCGAGTCATTGAGGACCAGATTTGGGAACCATTTGTGCAAGGAAAGGGAAAAATGACCCAATATCCAAGGGCCTCCGCAGAGGATATTTGAGAGATCTTCCATATTAGAGAAGTCAAAGGAAAAGAAGTCTTCCATATTATCTTCCATATTACATGGCAACAAAAAAGAGAGGCATGAATTTAGAATTTGAACAGCTCGAGAAAATTAAACAATAAATGCTAATTAGAATTTGTTTTTGAAGACGTAAAAAGATATTATTTTTTAGTAGAATGTTTTGTATTATAATTTCTAAATAGATTAAAAACATATAAGTAAAATTAAAAAAAAACTACACTATTAAAATCTCACAGAATAAAACAAATATTAAGAAAGTTTTTTTTTTGGTTGATGAAGGATTGCTAATAAACTAGAGATGGTCCTCCACCAAACAAACCCAACAAAACCGTGAGGACATCATGTTAAAGCCACTACTGGTGTGATGCAAAGGTTGCATACACTTGCAATATAGAAGATGGATCTCCAAAAAGCATTGCATGGATGGCTTTGACAAACCACTTAGTCTTTTTACAATACCCATGATTTGATCTTTTTGGGTTGTACTTCTATAGAGTTCCTAAAAATATGTTAAAGAACACTCATTCCTTCCTTCATTGTCATTTTTATAGACAACTTGAAAATTTGGGATTGCAAAATGACTAAGTACAGGAAGTAGATTTATAGAGTATGGAAGTATAGTTTTGATCAGGGAAGATAATAAATGATGAATGGAGACATGCGAGCTTAGAGGAAGATATTATGGGATGTGTATGACCTTCTATTAAGGTTGCTTGAGTTTTGGAGTTTGGAATTGCAAAATGACTAAGTATAGGAAGCAGATTTATAGAGTATGGAAGTACAACTTTTATTAGGGAAGATAGTATATGACAAATGGAGACATGCGATCTTAGAGGAAGATATTTTTGGATGTGTATGACCATCTCTTAAGGTCTCTTGAGTTTTGGTGTTGATCTCATTGAGATACGGACAGTTGAAGGAAGACATAGTAACAGTGAAACATGGCAGATGAATAGTTGCAATGATTGAGGGAGTATAACGTGAAGTCCAAATGTGCTAGGTTAGATTTGGATTGTGTATTACTTATTTTTTGATAGTGTATGGTCACCAACTTGGTAATTGTATGGACCCTAAAATGGTCACCTAGACTATGGGCCCCCATTCTTCAATTTATCAAATGATAGAATCAATTTATCAAATTCCTGAATCAATGCTTTGCAACATTTTAATTCAAATCAATTTCCTTGATCAAATCGTAATTAATTCAATTATTTCAATATTTCTTAAGGTTTTATAATTGCATCAATTATCTTATTTAATTAAAAGAAAACAATCCCTTTTATTAAATAAAATAATCTTATTTAATTAAAATCCCTTTTTAATTAAATAATCTTATCTTATTTCATTAAAATCTCTCGTAATTAAAGAATCTTATCTTATTTAATTAAAATCTCCCTTTTAATTAAATAAAATAATCTTATTTAATTAAAAGAAAATCCCTCTTTTAATTAAATAAATAAAACCCCCACTTAAATCCCTCTT
>MU224871.1:938842-996971 GCA_018584345.1 Thuja plicata | reverse complement strand
TTATAATTAAATACTATAGCCATGTTTGATTTTGATTTGATTTGATTGGTCGAAATTGATTTGAATTGTATGGCTATAATAGTTAACATAAATCAGTGATAAAAATCACCTAGGACATTAAATTGATAAAAATAATTATGCCAAGCAGTAACAGGGTCGTTTGGACATAAATCAAGGGTATGATCACACTTAGGGCAAATAGGGTCTATAGTTGTGACAGACCAAATTCAGGTGGTTACAACTAGACCTTTCAACTCAAAAATAATCTTCACCATCTTGTCACCTTTCCTCAATGCTTTCAGTATTATTGTGTCATCATAGTTGTTTTTTTTATGTCTTTTTAAAAAAAAATTGTCTGTGTGTTTTGCCATAGTTTTGGGCATGGCAGTGAACACTTCCTTTTGTTTCATTGTAGAGTATTCTTCTACAAGGTATTTCAAGGTGGGAACTTTAATTTCTTGAGTGGAAATCTCATAGATCTCAAATCCAATGCACTGAAGATGTGTTATCATTTTGTTCTTCTAGTCAAGATAGTTTTCTCCATCAAACTTAGGACTCTCTTTTCTGAAGTATGCCATCTGATCTACCTTAAGTTGTTAGGCTTTCTCTCCAGGGCACTTGCCTTTAATACCAATTTTTTGAATAGTCCCAAAGGATAACTGAGCGAGGGGGGGGAGTGAATCAGTTATCATCTATTTTAATTCTTTTCTTCTCTTAGATATAAATGAACATAAAGTAAATGAACATTCAAATAACATAATAGAGAACACAACAATTTTTGTTATGGGGAAACCAATTAGGTAAAAAACCCAGTGGGAATTAGCACCCACAAATATCTATACTAGTTTATAATGATCCCCATTAGAAGATCTTACAACCCTGTTAGGAGTTGATCTTTACAATGCAAGAAGTACATAGTCCTGTTTAAAGGTTAGACCCTATTAGGAGTCTTTTACAAGTAACCCTATTAGGAGTGAGGACTCACTATCCAAAAGCTCACTACTAAAATAATGAAGATTGCAACCTTTTGTAGAATAGATATAAACTATATTTGATCGATGAACTATTTGAGTAGACCTGCTATCTTGATCAACTCTAATGAATTGTAATCTTATTTTGTCTCTTCACATAGATCTTCAACTTATTCTATCTGACTTTCTGCTCTCTTCTATATTTTATTTTCACTACATTTTTCCACACTTAGGGAACACATTTGAATTTCTCTACGTATCTTTACCAAGGTTAAGGTCACAATGGTATCTGGGACCACTTCATCAACTTCTTTGTCAGCTTAACTAACCACATAATCAAAGTTAGAACCATGCAACTCAAACTGAATAGACACAATGCTTCACAAAGTCGGCTTCACCAATTTTACTCCAATATCATGATTATGTTAAGACACACTTGGCACCTTTGAATAATCATCACTAACTCATAACTAAACATTAATACAAGCACTCATATCCCGAAGATAGGCGCAACTCAAGAAACACTGTATTTACGTCAGCTCTTGACAGATAATCTTCAAACATTGTAATTGCCATAACTGATTAACATAACCCAACTAAAAATTCATATCTGACTCAATGTGAATGCACATAGCATCTAGAACATGTATACACCATGGAAATAAAAATGCATAGCTCCAAAACATCTATATTGATAATTTCATATAGAACACTACTGTATATTATATGTTGTCATCAATGACAAACATTCAATCAATTATTTGCATAGAAGCAAATCTCCAACAAGTATAAGGCCTTTTAGATTTTGGACTTTGTCCTCTTGTGGGACAAGGCCTGGGAAAAGAAGTGAAAGTACACTAAGTTCCAATGGCTCTGGCTTGGACCAAACCTTATATCTGAGATATGCGAGGCAAATACTCATCGCCTCAACACTATGACTGGAGAAGCCATCCCATTTCCTGTCAATGGGAAGTTTCTAAAGCACTACTTTGAATGAGGTAGGTGGTGAGTTTTCCCAAAGTTGTACTATATGTATATTTCTTTCTTGTAAATATCTTTCTTGGTGCTCGGTTTGGAGTACCTTGTAAATAGTTTGTTGGCCGTCCTTCGGGACCGCCTTTCCTTTTCGTGTTTTCATTTTGCTTTTTAATTTTTTGTTTTCTTTTTTTTCTTGGGTTCCCATCATTTTGCCTTCATTTCCTAGACCAGTATGCTTCGCATAACATCTAGTCTTTGGAACGGTACCTTGTGCATTCAGGTGAATTTGGAATTTATTGTTAGCATGCTAGAATTTGTTCACACTCTAGAGTTATTTTGTAAGTATGGTAAAAGGATATGGGTAATCTTCATCAGATTCATATCTCAACAGTCTAGACATCGATTAACAAAAAATTCAAGAAGTAAGTAATCAGACATCTCGAGGGAAGATCAATTGCACTGGTTGATTGACCAAGTCTGAAAATCATTAAAATATTTTAGGTCCAGAACATTCTCTCCTATTCAAAAATTTAAGATGGGTGGCAAGGTAAAAGAACTACTGCTATTAAAATTGGCTAAGCTTAAGGCTTATGGTGAAAGGAGTACCGCCTTTCCATATAGAAAAGAAAAGAAAATAAAGAACTGAATAATAGAGAATTCCAGTATCTGGGGGAAACGTGCAAGATATGATGACTTTGGTTTGATTTACTTAGTGCCTCCTCTTTTCTTCTCCCAGAGGTCATCAGCTTAGTTTTATTTCAAAGCACACACTTCAGAACTGATGAAAGAATGAAAGATTGAATCATTTATGGGCTAGATTTTCTCAGACGCCTCGCACTTTGCAAGCAAAATGCTCCAGGTTAAGATTAATTCTAGTTTTTCTAACCAGAGATTCTGAAGCTCTCGAATACACCAAGGAATTCATCCTAGATAGTTGCTATTTGTTATACCCTGCATACTCATCCCTAAATTTTGTAGGAAAAATGTTGGGTTCACCTTTTTTCTTTTTCTCTTTCCTTTTGTTTCTTGTTTCTTTAGTTTTTCCCTCTTGGCTTTGCTTCTATGAGGGTTGTCTTTCCTTTTCCTTTGTCTTCATTTTTCTCCAGGACCTAGTCCCAAAGTTTGTTTGTTCTTTTGAGTGGGCTAGATCCAAGACTCTGGGAGTCTCTATTGTCATGTCTTCTTTCATTAGGAGGTGTGGATGCATAGAATCCTCAGGCCCGGAGTCTGGAGGTTTGTTTTTCCTGGAGTTTGTGGAAAGAACACAATGCATTTTTACCCTAGGGGTATAAATAGAAGTTAACTATCATTTTCACATTTACCATGATCAAATACTTAGAGCACTCAGAGCGATATCAAAGGTGATTAAGGTGATTAAACAATAAATTTCTCCTTATGCTTAGCGGTTAATTGAACAATGATCTGTAGTGCTTTCTCGTGGTTGATTGAAGGTTAACTTATTGGAGAGTGCATCTCATTTTCATCTTTCCTGCATTCCCCACATTTCCAGGTAATACTTTGGCTCTCCCCTCTCTTGTTTTTGGTTTGTTATTTCTTGCTTCAGTCTATCTTGTTTTCATTCTATTTTGTTTTGGTTTTGTTGTTGTTTCACTCTGTCTCTGGTTCTTCTTTTCTATCACCTCCCATTGGTAGGTTGGCTCTGCCCTCTATGTAGTTGTAATTTAATGTATAATTTGTACATTTTCATAGAGTAGTTTCATGTGTCTCTGTATATTTTGTATATTGTGTAATTAGTTGTTTATATTTGTATATATGTCATTGTTTTGTGGTCAGCCCATGAGTTGTGCTTTGGCCCTCACTGTTCTTTAGCCCTCTATACATTAGGTGTGTATTCCCTATATATCCCTCCATTACATCAAGCTTGTTATGCTCCATCATGTCCAAACCAACTGTCGAGCTCATTAGAGAGACAATCACCACAGCTTGAACTTGACACCTCACTAGTTTGAGCCATGGAAGCTTTCTCTCTCCTCTGTCATGTAACCTTGGTGGCAGGATTAATTTCCCATGAGGGGGCATTCAAATCCCATCCCATATAGCATTTACTTCCCCTGTGTCAGCCCATTTGTCACCATTAATGCCATTACACCGCTTGTCACGTGGCCACGTGATGACCCATGTTAGCCAAGTACAACTTACTGCTAGTCACGTCGACAACGGCTAGTTCTTCTGGACTCTAGGTGTTGAGAAGCCCCTGGATATTTATTCTATTTTTGTTACTTATTCCAATGCCCGGAGCTTCGTGTGTTTATCACAATCAAACCCATGTTAATTTCACCATTCTAGGATTTTGATGCATGCTAACACATTTTTGGGCAGGTGTGAAATGGTGGTGAATTCCCTGGAGTCCTTAAAATGTTATTTTCATCATATCATGTATTGACGGTTCTCTAGTCTTGTAGGTTGCAGATAGTTTGATCAAAATTTCTGAAGTGATCTCTCCTCCTAATAGCCTGGAGTTTCCAACTACCTCCACTCGGGAAGCTATGAAAACAAAGGCCAAAAAGTTGCTTGCCAAGCTGCCGCTAACTTCCAAGTACCCAAAGGAGGATGCTCTCCTAGGGTATCCAAGGTGGACTCTAAGTTGCAAGATATGATAGACATGGGGCTTGGACTATGGGATAAAATGCAGGGCTTGGTACAATCCATATACAAACAAAAGGTTGACGGAGATGCTATGGCTAGATACTTGGCTTCATCCGGGATCATCAAGGCTGCAAGTTTTCCCTTCTCGATGTAAGCACTAGAACTGATACTCCAACTTCAAATGGTTTACAATTCCCCCACCTAGGTTGTTCTTCTTGCTGATCGTCAACCGTTACATTATCTAGCAACTATCGTTAATCTGAATGCAACAACTTTCGCTTCAGGGCTGGGGATCCCTCAATACAAGGGAGCCACGATTCTCTCTTGATCCACATCACTAAAATAGTTCAAGGAGGCCTCTCTCCTCTCTTGGAAACATCTCAACACCCTCTGGTTGAATTCCCCAAGAAGAGAATACAAAAAGATGAAGTTGGAAATCCCCCGCGGGGATTTCAAAGAACCTATCTAGGCTAGAATCATATTTTTTTGTAGGCTCTTTAGGGAGCCCAATGCCCGAGATTTCTCAGCATGGATGTATTAATTTTTATACTACATCACCACTCATAGCCAGACATTGAATTGGGTAGCTATCATTTCCAACCATGTGGACACACAGATGAGGAGTGTCCTCCAGACCTCCAAGTTCTATATGACATCATACATGTTATGGGCACTAACCCAATAGAGACTGGGTTTTCTAGGTTTGAAGACAATGGGTATTCTTAGGAACGGGCCAAGCTAGTTGATGCTATGGGATCATTATCCCTAGATCTAGTGGGAACTTAGTTTCCCAAATTTTTGTAGGGTAAATGATGCCTTCATTTACCAAAATGTTTTGACACTTACTTGGGATTCTAGATACCGGCTATCACAAGAGGTGATGAACCTAGTGAGCACCTACGAGAATTATTTCATTCAATTTCATAAACCCACATATATTTGGGTGACCGAATTCTCTGGGAAACCCTATCTTCTTCTTAGGTATTGCAAGGATAGAACCATTCTTTTAGAATTTTGTAGACAAATTATTGAGGTGGACGCCCTCTTCACAGTGAAGAAGGTGAAAAATATTTCATTCCCAATTTCTTGTGGGAACTACTCTTGTAGTCTAGCCACAAAACAAGAGGTAGACAACAAACTGAAGAGTCTGGGACTGGTCAAATTCAACCATACCAGAAACAATTTTGATCCATTGGGTAAGATAGCACTAGCGCTTCCCCGGGTGTCCCCACCCCAGAAAGAAGATATTGAAGATTTCTGGGTAGACTGCTAAGACAGTTTTAACCTTTGGGCCCTCCAACATTTTCTGATGTCTAAAGGCTTGATGGAGACCCTCGACCTTCAGGGTTTCCCGAAGGGTTTTTTAGATGACGGGCCACTAGAGGACCTATTGTATAAAGAGAAGGGGTTAGAAAAATTGGATCTCCCTCCGATGGATTGGGCCACCCTAGAATATTTAACAATCAAGGGAGTATGTCACCCCATTATATAAAATAGTCATAATTATTTTGCATGGGTGTGTCCCAAGAGCACCCGGAAAGGACAAATTGTTTGGAGGTCCACCTTAACCTCTGGAGCTGCAGGACCTAGCAAAAGAAAGGGGAAGGAGATAGAGGGAACCCCAACCAAGGTACCTCCCTAGGGTTCGATCCCCATATTGGCATAGTTACAAGAGTAAATTGAGGTGTTGAGGATAGCAAGCGAGAAGATAAGTGCATAACTTTCCCAGGGCCTCCTTGCAACTCCAGTAACATCATCTCACCTGACGGGATCCCCATCATTGGATGGAATGATGAGCAGACAAAATTTCACTGAGGTGGAGTCTACAATTATTTTTCATGTCAGGGTCCCACTATAGAGGAAGAAGAAGAAAAAGGTGAACCCCACCCCAACCATAGGTGAAAGCATCGGTATGGCTAACATGCCCCTAGGGGATGTCAGTTTGGATTCCCCTGAACTTGAGAATATTTTGGATACCTCTCCCATGCATAATGATTTTAATGATGTCTTTAGGACTGATGATCTCATGAACCTACATAAGGATATAGATCACGTGGTAGAAGAGATCTCTACTCAGGAAATAGAAGAGATCCCCGCTGAGAAGAAGGTCCTAGACCAAGAAGCTGCCATAGAGAAGGAAGTCCAGGAAGAAACACGAAAGGAGTGAGATGAGCGAGAGAAGACACCAGTCCAAGACACCAAGGATGGACCAATGCAAACAATGAATGATAAACCAATGATTGAGGAAACCAGACCCACATGATTAACCATACCCCCATTGATCACGCTCCAAATGCCTTTGGTTACCCCGGGTGACCAAATGCCCTGGAGTACATTTAGTGAGGTAATCACGGTGGCCCAAACACTAAATCTTGGCCTGATACCTTAGCCACCTCCAGAAAATGTTCCAGTGGAGGAAGATGCTCTGACAAGTGATGCTGAGGAAGAATAACAGTAGCAGGATGAGGGTAGAATCCCCGAAGATGCACATGTTAATTCACTCAATTTTGAGAAGGACGGGTAAATATCAAAAAATATAGGTGATGTTGATACTGGTAGAGAAGAAACCCCAGACATCACTAAGGAGGACGCCAACATGGAAGAAAATATAGAGGCCTCCAAAGAGAGGGAACAAGAACAAGAAAAAAATAAAGAGCCTGATGACACTGCAAATTCTAGGAACGCACAGCTAGATTTTGAAAGGAATCTTGATGCCTAGCTCTTAATAGTAAAGCCACCCCAGCTGCCCTAATGGCTGGTGAAATCAAGAAAGAGAAAGGGCCTGACAGTAGCAACAAATGTTCCACTTTCCTTGGCCAAAATGATGGCCCAGAATACAGAGGCCAAAAAGCCTAAGAAGTCCCAGACAATCCATACCCTCTGGGCTGGTCTAGAAGGAAATATGGTTGCAACCATAGCAACACCTCTCCTAGATGTAGATACAATGGGGATAAGGCCCAAGTATTATACTATCAAGAAGGTAACACTAGGGAGGAGAGATAAGCAAGGCAAGTTGGACCTGCTAAAGGAGGCCACCAAAGTAGTGGAGGCCCAATACAATAAATAGACCTAGAAGTTGAAGGACGAAAGAGAAACCAATGCCAATCTCCTCACACTTCTAGCGGAACTCTCGCAACCCCTAGCGGAGATCCACCTGAAGACTTCCACCTCTGAATTACTGCTTGCAAAGAGTGATGTGGATGCTCTAAGGGCCATGAAGAAGAAATCCTAGGCTATAGACAGATGAATAGCTAAGAAGATAGCAGCCATAAGGAAATTCTTACAGGTGTCCCTCCTAGATCTTTACTCAATCCACCATATTTTAAGCCAGGCACACACTATCATCCACCTATGGGAGAAAAGAATAGAAAAATATGAAGGGTGGAGAACATGATTAGCAAAGATAATGAACTCTGGAGAAGAGGTCGTTACTAAGGCGGGGATTTTAGGTGAGGAATAATTAAATATAATCTAGTTCCAGTACTCTAGAATTGACCTCAGTATTGAGGTAAGCAAGCAACTGGTCACAACCCTTAAAGAAAAATCCATGGCAACTAAGTATTTGGTAAATTTGTACAAGGGATTCGTTAAAAGGGTTTTAGAGGTTGATCTCTTTACCACCGTAACATGCACCCTAGAGGAATATGTCCATAGAAAGTATGATGAGCTAATGGAGTCCCGGTATTAGTCTGTCGGAGACTTCGATGGAGGGAAGCTGTCAAGAATATCCAAAATGATGCTTCAGGGTCATGACTCCATGAAGATAGTTGATGAATTTAGAGAAGGAGCCAGAGAAGTTGAAGAGAAGGTCAGAATCATTCACAACTAGTGGGGAAACATCAAGGACATTAATAAAGGTGGCATCAGTCTAATTCTCAAGGCATTTAAGAATGACACAAAGCAATAAGGTTCTTCAGATTCCGGAGGTGTTCACCTGCAGGGTGTGTTTTTGTATTCATTATTCTTTTGGAGCATAAGCTCCCGGATCTTGGAGTTCCAGATTTGTAGTTTTGAATTCTTTGGATGACCTGCATCTAGGTTCCTCAGAGCCAACCAGTCATCATCCAACAATTAATAAGGGTGTCCGAAAGTGGGTTACCCCAACAAGGAATGTCAACTTGACAAATGGTTCTAACAGATGGTCTTTCCAAGGCACTATTCTAGCATTGAAAATCTAGCACATTGGAGACAGTGAGCCACTTTTTTATTAATGAGGCATGTAGCCTCGATCCCTAGGGATTAGATTTCTTCTATTCTCCCTTTGGCTCTCTTCTCAAGGCCAATTCTTCTATACCTCTTTTCTTGTCTCATTCTTCTGACATGTCAAACCTCTGTTCTTCTCGAGGTTGTTTTAGTGTGGTGTAGGTAGAACCGGCCACCAAAAATCCTATTTTATTGTTGAGTGTAAAGATAAGTTAGGTTAATTTTAGGGAAAATCAATGTATAAATAACAAGTCCAACCTCATTCCAAGGGTCAGTGAAATTGATGATTTTGCAGTCCATAGCTATATCATTTTAGTATTTCATTTCTTATATTTTCATAGCTCAATGCTCCTTAGTTCTTAGAAGCTCTTAGTAGATAGATTCTCCCTAGGAGCCATTATTGTATGCACCAGTGCTCGCTGGAAAACTTTTTAATGAAGAAGGAAGAGTTCTGGAAATGATGTTGTTTGCATTTTAATTTTTGGATTAACGTTCTTTTGTGCTGTTGTTTCTAATGTCCCTTGCTCTGATATTTTAAAGTATATTAATGACCTTCTTTTCCCCTCACTATTGAATATGTATGAACTGATGGTTCTGTGTGTATTTAGTATTTTAGTGTAGTATGTTAGAGCATGGTTGATGTTTTTAATGTATTTGTATGACTATAAGTAGATGGAATATTTCTAACCCTGGCCTATCTTTTGAAGTTTATTTGGTTAACTAATGCACGGTTGTAGGAAATACCAACTTACCTAAATCCCCAGAGAAGATAAGCCAAGAAAACTAGCTATCCCCCTGAACAAAATAGTCACACTCCCAACTTAGCTCCCACACCATCGAGACCCGACTCTCACGTACTTGAAGGCCCAGAGAATTTATTCCCCAGACAACCTTTATAGGAAAAGTTGGCCAGTACCCTAGTACCCAGTGACAACTTACATCTATTGGCGGACCTGGTCACAAAGTCCTAGGAGAAAATAGAGGCCGATAAACCCATTAATCAAACCTCTAATTCATTAGGAGGTTAAGAAACTACTGTCATCCCAGATTATCTTTCCTATCCAACACACAACTTGGGTTGCCAACCTCGTCCCCATGAGCAAGAAGAGCAGCGAGATCCACCTGTGTGTGGAATTTCATAATTTAAACAAGGCATCAAAGAAGGATAATAATCCTCTCCCCTCACTGAATGAGGTGCTAAAAATTGTAAATAGTTCTCAATTGATGTCCTTCTTGGATGGGTACTCTGAGTATAACAAGGTTATGCTTAAGTACAAAGATAGAGACAAAAAAAAATGTTCACCAGCAAGTGGGGAACGTTCACCTATTGGAGAATGCCCTTTGGCCTCATCAATGCGGGGAAAACATTCCAAAAGGCCATGGACATTATGTTTGAGGGCCTAGTTAAAAATGCATAATCATCTACATGGATGATTTGACAGTATTTTCTCAGGACAGGTGTGATCACTCCGCCCACCTCACCCAAATTTGTGAGAAATGTCATTGGTATGGTATATCTCTCAACCCTAATAAATGTATATTTAAGGTCACTGAAGGGAAGCTACTCAAAAATATATTCTCTAAGAAGGGGATATCCATTGACCCTGAGAGAGTTGAAGCACTACTAAATTTATAGATGCATGATAGTAAGAAATAAATGAGATATTTCTTCAGAAAGGTAAACTTTGTCTGGTGGTTCATTACTGGATTCGCTAAAATAGTTAAACCACTTAGTGACATGATGAAGAAAGACACAAAGATTGAGTGGAGCCCTGAAGTGAAGTGAGCGTTTTCCCATATTAAGCAAACTATAGTGGAAACACCAGTCCTAGAAAGTCCAGACTATTGTCTCCCTTTTCACATATACTCCTTCACTTCCCCACATTCGGCAACAATAGTCCTAACCTAGAAGGTTGAAGGGGAAGAATGACCAATTTCTTTCATGAGTTCCCCCTTTAAAAATTCTGAATATTGATATTTGCCTTTGGAAAAGTAGGCTTTCACTCTAGTTCAGGCCGTGAAGAAATTCTGGCACTATATTCTCTGGAGAAAAGTGCATTCTATCATTCTAGACCAGGCTGTGAAATCTTTTCTGCTACAAAGTAAACTAGGCGAACGCCAAGGGAAATAGATTACCATCCTCCAAGAGTATGATCTGAAAATGCAACCAATGAAGATAGTTCAAGGTTAGGGACTATACAGATCAATGGTAGAAGCCAATTCAAACATTGAATGCCAAAACTACATAGTGGAGTCTGTCACTCAAGACCCATGGTATACCAACCTAGTGTACCTACTACTCAGTAACAAATGCCTGAAGGGGCTTCCTACAAACAAATGTCGCGCCCTATGGCTGAGAAGTGCACAATTCATGATCAAATATGGAACGCTTTTCTACAAAAATTATGAAGGGATTTAACCCTGGTGCATTGATTAGGACCAAGCTACCAAAATGATAGAAGAATTCCACGGGTAGTTTGGAACTGGGCATGGCTCAACTGATGCCACTCCCCACTAGATTCTCCAGGCTGGATACTATTGGCCCTTTATATTGAAAGACATATATGCTCATTTTAGGAAGTGCCACACTTGTCAAACTACAGCCCATTATGAGCGGAACCTGGCCATGCCTTTGTAGCTGGTCTTTGAAGTCAGACCTTTTTCCCAATAGGCATTCGATTTTATCAAGAAAATCAACACCAACTCATCAGCCAACCACCAGTATATTTTGAATGCTACCAATTACTACACCCTATGGTTCAAAGCAATTCCATGTAAAAACAACACAACAGATGTAGTTATCAAATTCTTGGAAGAAAACATAGTCACCAAATTCAGAATGCCTTTTTCTATAGTGTGTGACAATGGTCTAGTGTTTTCTTTAGCGCAATTACTCAGATGGACCTATGAAAGGAAGATCACCTTGAATTTATCCAGCAACTACTATCCCAGGGTAATGGTGTGGCTAAATCTACCAATAAAAATATGTTAGAGGTGATCAAATAGCTGTTGGAACAAAATCCCCAGGACTAGAACCAAAAGCTTAGGTTCACCCTCTGGGCGGATTGTATTAGAATAAAGGCAGCCCTAGGGACATCCCCATTTCACTTAGTTTATGGCCAAAATCATGTGTTCCCTATCAAATTACAAATCCTGGTCTTATAGTTTGTGTAAGAATTCAACAACTGGGACAACATTGTGGAAGTTAGGCTCCTGAACCTGGTGAGAATGGAGGAGCAAAGAGATGTGGCACTAGAGAATTTTCTGCATCACCAAGTAGTCATTAAATGATGGTTTGACTAGATAGACCAATACAAATCCTTTCAGATTTCAAACCTAGTCCTTCTGTGGGATAAGGCCTGAGAAAACAAAGGAAAGCACACCAAGTTTCAAAGGCTCTAGCTCTAACCATATCTGATTTCTGAGATCTGTGGGGCTAATACTTATTGCCTTAGTACTATGACTAGAGAAGCCATCCCATTTCCTATCAATTGGAAATTTTTCAAGCACTGCTTTGAATAAGGTAGGTGGTAAGTTGGCCCAAAGTTGTATTATATGTAGAGTTCTTGTCTATAAATGTCTTTCCCTGGTGCTCCTTTGGAGAACCTTGTCCTTGTAAATAGTTGTCGACCATCATCTGGGACCGCCTTCTTTCCTTTTTGCTTTTTTTCTTGCTTTCTTTTTGTTTTTTGCATTTGTTTTTTGGGTTCCTGGTGTGTTGCCTTCCTCTTGTAGATAGGTATGCTTCACATAACATCTAGTCCCTGGAATGGTACCTTATGCATTCTGGTGAATCCAGAATCTATTGTTAGCATGGTGGAATTTGTCCACACTACGGAGTTATTTTTTAAGTATGGTAAAAGATTATGGGTAATATTCATGAGATTTGCATCTTGATAGTCTTGATATCAGTTAATAGAAAATCCAAGAAGCAAGTAAACACATGGTCCTTGAGGGAAGATCGGTTGCACTAGTTGTTAACCAAGTCTAAATCACATAAAATACCCTGAGTTCAAAATGTTCTCTCCTATTCAACAATTAAAAAAATTGGATGGAAAGTTGAAAGAAGTACTGCTGTGAACATTAGCTAAGCTTAAGGTTAATAGTGAAAGAAGTACTGCCTTCCTATCCTGAAAAGAAAAGAAAATAATTGAAGAATAGAGAATTACAGTATATGGGGGAACATGCAAGATGTAATGATTTTGGTTCAATGTACTTGGTTCCTCCTCTTTAATTCTTTCGAAAGTCATCGGCTTGAGTTTATTTCAAAGCATACACTACACAACTCATGAAAGACCAAAAGATTGAATCATTGATGAGTCAGATTTTTCAGACACTTCCTGTCTTGCAAGAAGATACTCCAAGTAAAGGTGAGTTCCAGTTTTTCTAACCAGAGATTCTGTAGTTCTCAAATGTGCTATGGAATTTTTCCTAGTGAGTATCCATTTGTTATACCCTGCATACTCGTCCCTACATTTTGTGGGAAAAATATTGGGTTACCTTTCTTTGCTTTTTTGTTTCCTTGGTTTCATTTGTTTTATTTTGTTTTCCTCTGGCATTTGCTACCACAAGGGTCTTTTCCTTTTCTTTTTGGTTTCTCTTCCTTCGAGACCCAGTCCCAGAGTGTTTTTGTCTTGTGTTGCCCAGATTTCTGGACTTTGAGATTCTCTTTCATTATGTCCTCTTTTGTTAGAGGGTGCAGTTGCATGGAATCCCCAGGCCCAGAGGCTTCACCTTTGTCAGGATTTGTGGAAATAAAGTGGGATGTTTTACCCTAGGGATATAGATAGGTTTAACCAGTCATTGTTACATTTACCACAAAGAAATTACCCAGAGCGATTCAAGGCGACTGAAGTGATTTAACAACGATTAAGTGTAATTTTCTCTCGGTGCTTAATAGTGCTTAAACATTGATTATTAGTGGTGTGTTCGTGGTCTGTGAAAGCTTCCTAGTTTTCAAAGTGCCTCCCATACTCCTCCTCCCACGTATCCTACTATTAAGGTAGGTCTTTCAGCCCTCTTTTGGTTCTTTGTTTTGATTTAGCTTTATTCTTCCTGTTTATGTTTCATTTTCCTATTTTGGTCTCCTAGTTTGTTGTTGCCTCCCATTGGTGGGATGGCTCTGTGGGAAGGCTATCTACCTTCCTCGTAGTGTGTTCCTTCCTATAAATAGTGTATAATCTTTTAGATTTTTTAGATTCTAATAACTTGTTTGTAAATTGTTGTAATTTCTCTATAAATTGTAGATAGGCCTTAGGTTAGGGTCATCCTTGTAAATTGCACCATTCTCCAGCTTACCCTATGTAATATATAAAATAGGGGGTTACAAAAATGTAAAGTGGTGGGAAAGGTAAGGAGGGTGATTTTATTGTTAATTTTTGTTTGATTTGATTAAAGTATGTTGAATTCCTTAACCCTACTTTATACTTACTTGAATTTAATTGATTGTGTATTGTAGTTGTGATTAGGGAGAAGATAAGATGTTCTTCTTTTATTACCAAATGCACAAATGGGAGATCCAAGTTAATCAACCCCAAGGAAGGGCTAATGCACAAATGAATCAACTATTTGGAAAGGAGAATAACAAGAAGGGAATCTTAAATTATGTTAATTATATGTATAAATATGATATATGACAGTAATTGAAGAAATAGGAGAAATACACTAACCTTGAAATATTATAGATCAAAGAATGCTATTTTTTGAGGTCTATAGATTGTTTCTAAAAAAACTGACAGTTGATCCCGAATTGGAATGCAGAGGCAAACAAAACCCAAAAATCATTTTCCATTCTGATGTCGTCTTATGAAAAAGGTTGACCTTGACCCAAAAATGTCAACCCTGACTCAATAATGTTGACCCTGACCTACACAAGTCTGATAGAAAATATGTTCACGTCATCCGAAAGAAAGCCAAAAAGGGTATCCAGATCTGGTCTCAAATCTACAATTCTAAACCTATACCTACAAGAAAAAGAGGATTGTTTATAGTGGGGGAGGGGTTTTCCTTAGTCAAACCCCAATTTAGGAATTAACCTTGAAATAAATAAAGTACAGAATGCTAGCAAGTAGTAGAATTGAATCTAACAATGAATCTATGATATTCAATAGATATGTAATTGAAATTAAAATGTATGCAAGTATGAAAGCATGGACTTTAGAAACCATAAACCTCCATGATTGTATTCTTGAAATTCACTTTGGAGAGATGATGAAAGAGTCTTGAGGATGCACAAAGGATCTTAAAGGAAGATCACACCACCATGATGGCTAGATCTAGGGTTTGAATGATTAATCTTGAATGTTTGCACTTAATCCCTTCCAAGGCTTGAGAGATTGAATCCTTGATCTTCAATGGAGAACTTGAATGCTTGAGAGGAAGACTTGAACACCTTGAGAGCTTTGAAATGGATGCTTGAAATTTTTTATTCTTAACAAAATCTTGATTAGAGCTTTTTGCACTTGGAAGTCTTAGAGAAAATGAGAGAGAGAGAGAGAGAGAGAGAGAGAGAGAGAGATTCCTTTTATATGAAACTAGGGCACAATATTATAAGGAGGCTGACATAGGATAATTAAATTCCAATTAGACCCATGCCCCTAGAAAAGGACCTATATTAAATATAATTTATGAATCAATGCTTTGAAACCTGAAATGGCCAACCTGAAAGTGGGAAAGTTGGATTTTGGATGACCCCTGGCAGCCGACAAGATTCCAGTTTTGAAAGGGGGACCCTGGTCAGGGTCAAGGTCAACCCTAACCTTGGTTAGGGTTGAGATCGACCCTAACCTAGGTCAAGGTCAAGATTGACCCTGACCTAGGTCAAGGTTGAGGTCGACCTTGACCCAGGGAGCATAACCCTTGGAAAATATGCCAGGTGGGGTAGGAGGTGCTCGGAGAGGCCCAATCAGGGTCTTGAATAGGAAAAGAAGAAAGAGATGATGCAGAAATGGGAGGATGATATGATGGAGGTCAAAAAAATCCCCTAAGGACAGCTAAATTCTCCTAACATGGAAGTGCTTCCATTTTAAGATGATACATTAAGCCCCCACTTTAGTGGGAGTACGAAACTCGAATGTGCTCATGGTAAAGTTAGAGGAGAAGGATCCTAGTGGATTGCAACAAGGTAGAATATCACTAAGTTAGGGATATGAGCCCCCAAACCAAGGATTCTAACTCAACATACATACATAAAGATATGTAAATAAAGAGCAATTAATCATAGAAAACATACATGACTACATAAGTAAGACAAGAACAACACCATAGATAACATAGCTTCATGATCTAATCCTACTAGCATGAAAGAGAAAGAGAGAAGATAAAGTGATTACCTCACCTAGTAAGATGCCCACCTTACTATGAATCACCATGGAGGGAGATCCCAACAGGTTCACCCAAAAACTGTGCTTGTAATTGTAAATGCGTCTTCTAACGACTTTTGAAAATATCCATAGATCAACATTCTTGTATCACTATGAAATATAAAATGCGTTTCCATTCAGGATTTAGCAACTTATGTGCGTTACTTTTTGAGGATTTAGCATATTGTAAAAAAATAAAAAGAGTGCGTATCTCTTTAGGATTTATCAACTTATGTGCGTTACCTTCCAAGGATTTAGCAAACATAATAAGTAAAAATGTGTATCTCTTCATGATTTAGCAACTTGTGTGCATTACCTTCCAAGGATTTAGCATGCTGCATAAATGTAAATTATAGTACAAGGGAGACCATATATATGCCCCCCTCCTTATCATGGCTACCCACTAGGCAGGATAAGGAAGAGAAAGAGGATACCTACTTCACAAGGTAAGGAGATATCCCACTTTACAACAATGTATAACATATTCTTAGAGAAGAGTATTGACCCTTACATCTAAAGACATAGATAATCATGAAATGGATATGTCACTTATGGAAAAAGGATCCTCAAAGAGGAAGTGATCTTATCAACAAGATCCCTTACTAGAGAGGAGTGCTTAGGATAAAATGTCATCTTTGAAAAGCAAGAGGGACCCAAGATTCAACCATCAAGCTCCTTGCAATGAAGAGGATGATGAATCTTGGAATGAAGGATAAAAAAATATAACCAAAATGCAAGGGCAAGAGTTTATAAAGAACATAATTTGCAAAATAAAGAAGAGGTAATGACCTAGGACAATCACCTCTCAAATAAGGGGGTATCAATGGTCAAAACATAAATCTTTATAAGGAAAATAATGTTTGCAACATAAACAAATGCAACTAAGCTAAGGAAAGTAGATCCTTAGATAGAGGTAGAAGGAGATAATACCTTGCCCCCTAGAGATGATGGCAAGGGATATATCAAATTATATCAACAAAGTTATAAAAATAAGAGATATCCTTACAAAACAGATATCCTAGAAAGAATATCATGAGTGTAGGAAGTTATAAGGATAGAATGCAGAAAGAATAACCAATTATACTCAAAACAACATTCATGCTAAGAGGATAATGGATCCTATAAGACTGGAATGGAATACCTCTTGCCCCCCAATTTAAGAGACAAGAGGAAAAACATAGTCTAACTTGTAGAAGAATGAGGGGAATGCCCTATGTCAAAATTATGAAGAAATTGTAATACCGCTCGGGAATAAGATATAATTCCATGAGAAGTTCTATCTTTAACATATAATTTTAAATGCACACAATCAGCAAGTAAATGTTTATTACTATTATGGAAAGGACATTTGTACTTATGTAAAGAATTTTTTGGAATAGGTTTAAAGTTTTCTTCCTTGGAATTCATTAACTGGATATACACTTTCTTAGTCACATCTTGAGGAGTATCAAGATGATCTAAGGTAGGTGTTGGAAGAAGAATATCAAGAGGTAGACAATAGTTAATATCAACCACATGAGATTGAGAAGATGAATAACCTATACCATGCATATCATGTTTAAGAGATACATTGATCGGGTTTTTAATGCCATGTTCATTAACACCAAGCCCTAAACCCTTATAACCTTGTTTATCTAACATAGTGTATCTAGTAGTATACCTATCTTGCATAGCATCTATGGGAGATGATTGATTATGATGCTTATGAGAGAATGTTGTGTAAGGTGGAACAATGGTTTTTGGAGAAGTTTGTTTGGATTTCCCTTTATTATCACCATGGATAGGATAAGAAGGAGAAGATAAATCTAGAAATTCTTGCACATCCTCATCTTGTACCATAGTTTGAGCCTTAAAAAAAGTATTAGAAAAACTAGGGATGGAAGATAGAAGAATCAGAGTGGGATTATCAGAAATGATTGGATTAGGAATGTTAAGATTAGGATTAGGAAGATTAGGAAGATTAGGTAATGGAGTATCATCTACCAAATTCTTCACATAACCTAAAAGATCAATAAGTCCATTACAAAAATCCTTAATTAAAGTTTTGAAAGTAGAGAGACTAGTATTGGTCACTCTTAAGATAGCATAAGCAAGTGAAACATGAATATTAACAAACATGATAAAATGGACGACACTCTCATAGACATCATAGGTACTATAAAGAGATGCTAAAAGAAGGATAATAAGAAAGATAGCCACACACCAAAAGAATTTCATAATGAAAATGCAAGAAGTGTTTGTGTATTTATAAATGAAAATTATAATCTAAGATGTAAATCTAACACCAAAGAGAAGGAGTTGTCTATTGCGGTTTCACCAAAATGTAATCTATAAAATAGGGGGTTACCAAAATATAAAGTGGTGGAAAAGGTAAGGAGGGTGATTTGATTAAAGTGTGCTGAATTCTTTAACCCTAATTTATACTTGAATTTAATTGATTGTGTATTGCAATTGTGATTAGGGAGAAGATAAGATGTTCCTCTTTTATTCCCAAATGCACAAATGGGAGATCCAAGTTGATCAACCCCAAGGAAGGGCTAATGCACAAATGAATCAACTATTTGGAAAGGAGAATAACAAGAAGGGAATCTTAAATTCTGTTAATTATATGTATAGATATGATATATGATAGTAATTGAAGAAATAGGAGAAATGCACTAACCTTGAAATATTGCAGATCAAAGAATGCTATTTTCTGAGGTCTGTAGACTGTTTCTGGAAAAACTGACAGTTGATCCCAAACCGGAAAGCAGAGACAAACAAAACCCAAAAATATTTTTCCGTTCCAATGTCGTCTTATGAAAAAGGTCAACCTTGACCTAGAAATGTCAACCCTAACCCAATAATGTCAACCCTGACCTATACAGGCCCGACAGAAAATTTGTTCATGCCATCTGAAAGAAAGCCGAAAAGGGTATCCAGACCTGGTCTCAAATCTATAATTCTGAACCTGTACCTGCAAGAAAAAGAGGATTGTTTGTTGTAGGGGATGGGTTTTCCTTAGTCAAGCCTCAATTTATGAATTAACCTTGAAATCAATAAAGTACAGAATGCTAGCACATAGTAGAATTGAATCTAACAATGAAGCTATGATATTCAATAGATATGTAATTGAAATTCAAATGTATGCAAGTATGTAAGTATGAAAGCATGGAATTTAGAAACCATAAACCTCTATGATTGTATGCTTGAAATCCACTTTGGAGAGATGATGAAAGAGTCTTGAGGATGCACAAAGGATCTTGAAGGAAGATCACACAACCATGATGGCTAGATCTAGGGTTTGAATGATGAATCTTGAATGTTTGTACCTAATCCCTTCAAAGGCTTGAGAGCTTGAATATTTGATCTTCAATGGAGAACTTGAATGCTTGAGAAGAAGACTTGAACACCTTGAGAGCTTTGAAATGGATTCTTGAACTTTTTTCTTCTTGACAAAATCTTGATTAGAGCTTTTTGCACTTGAAACACTTAGAGAAAATGAGAGAGAGAGAGAGAGCTTCCTTTTATATGAAACTAGGGTAAAATATTATAAGGAGGCCAACATAGGATAATTAAATTCAAATTAGACCCATTCCCCTAGAAAATGACCTATATTAAATATAATTTAGGAATCAACACTTTGGAACCCAAAACAGTCGACCCAAAAGCAGGAAAACTAAATTTTGGATGACCCCCGGCAGTTGACAAGCTTCCAGTTTTGAAAGGGGGACTTTGGTTAGGGTTGAGGTCAACCCTAACCTAGGTCAAGGTTGAGGTCAACCTTGACCTAGGTCAAGGTTGAGGTTGACCTTGACCCAGGGGGCCAGAACCCCTGGAAAATATGCCAGGTGGGGTAGGAGGTGCCCAGAGAGGCCCAATCAGGGTCTTGAATAGGCATAGAAGCATGAGATGATGTAGAAATGGGAGGATGATATGATGGAGGTCAAAAAAATCTCCTAAGGAGGGTTAAAAAATCTTAACATGGAAGTGCTTCCATTTTAAGATGGTACACCCTGTAAGTTTGGTTTGTAAAATGGTTTGTATATTGTCATGATTACCCTTCTTGTGGAAAGCTCATCGCACCCTCCATGATCAAACCCAAGTTTTCAAGCTCGCCCTTCCAGTGTCTGGAAAATTGAACTTGACACCTTGCCTAGTTGAGTTTGCATGTTTTTTCTCTCCTCTGTCACTTTCGTCTTAATGGCAGGTTTAATTCTCCCATGCGCAAGCATTCAAAACTGGCCCAAGTGGAATTCATTTCCTTGCGTGTTTGGAAAACTATTTTTGTTATTACCATCACTCCCTTTATTTCCTTCCCATGTGACGCCCCATGTAAGCCCAGTATGGCTCATTTCCTCTCATGTCAATAATGGTTAGTTTTTTCAGACTCCAGGTCTGAAGTTCCCCCTTGAACCTTCATTTCATTCATCACATGATCTAGAATCCCCGGAACCCCTAGGCATAGATAAAATCCCTAATTCATTTCAATATATATATTTTTGAGGTTTGATGCAAACTAACACTTTTTTAGGATAGGTGCAAGGTGGTGGTGAAACCTCCAGGATCCAAAATTTTATTAGATTACATATACTAATAGTCATTCGGTGTTGCAGGTTGTTGAAAGTCACTTATCAATCATGTCTGAATCGTTAGGATCTTCTCCACCTGGGAGCCCAAAACTCCTCACTACTGCTTCAACAAGGGTAGACATTAGGATAAATGTCAATAAGGCCTTAGAGAATCTCCCACTAAAAATTAAATATCTAAAGGGAGAAGCTATTCTGGGATCAAAGGTTGATTCCAGGCTTCAATGGATCACTGACACAAGTGTCGGGCCATGGGCCAAAATGTAGGCCTTGGTGAAAATAATGCTTATTTAGCACAAGGATAAAGATCTAATGGAACTAAACATGGCTGCCTCCAAAATCCTTAAGTTGCCTGCTTCCCTTTCTCACTGCAAGCTCCAGATATTATTCTCATACTAGAAAAATACTACAACATAGTCGTCTAGGTTGTCATGCTTGTCGCTCCCTTTGGGCTACCCAATGGCCAACATTTTCTTCATGGCTAGGGATCCCCTTATTTTCCAAAACTA
Organism: Thuja plicata; assembly: GCA_018584345.1. Taxonomy (NCBI): domain Eukaryota; kingdom Viridiplantae; phylum Streptophyta; class Pinopsida; order Cupressales; family Cupressaceae; genus Thuja; species Thuja plicata. The sequence continues at coordinate 975,774 of MU224871.1, read as the reverse complement.
TAGTTATCACTTAGACCCTGGCACTAAATTAATTCAAGAAGCTCCCGGGCATGGCTCGGCAAAACTTCAACTCTAATTGGCTTAAGACCCCAAGAAAAGACTACAAAAAGATGAAGCTGGAGATCCCCCTGATAGAATTCAAAGAGAGCATACAAATGGGGATCATCAAATTATGCATGGTCTTTGGAGAGCCCTATGCCCAATAATTATCTACATGGATGTACTACTTCTTGTTTGGCATCACTTCTGGCAAGCAAACTTTTGATTGGGAAACAATCATCACCAACCACGTGGCCGCCCAACTTGTCAAGGTCACCCGGTCCTCCAAATTTTACATGACTTCATATGTCTTGTGGGAACTGGTGCATCAGTACCCTATCACTTGAGGATTTCTCATTGTCAGTGAGCTCGGTACTGGCAAGGGCTGGAATGATCCATGGGATTATTTCCCACAAATACAATGCGAGGCTGGTATCCCTAGTTTTTGCAGAGTAAACTATGCCTTTGTTTACTACAATATTCTTACACCCACTTGGGATGCCAGGTACCAGTTTAAAAAAGAGGCAATGACTTTGGTCAACACTTATGGCCATTACTACATTCAATTTTATCAACACACCTACATTCAGGTGACCGACTTCTTTGGGAAACCCTACCTATTGCCCAAACATTATGGGGATAGGATAATTCTTTTGGAATATTGCAGACATATTCTGGAGCTACACACCTTCTTTGCATTGAAGAAGGTCACCATCATTCCATTCCCAAGAACATGTGAGAACTACTCTTGCACCCTTGCAATGGTGAAAGAGGCCAACAGTGAACTAAAGTGTCTAGGGCTTGCAGAGTTTTCCTTGGAGCAGAAGAATTTTGATCCACTGGATAAGATAGTAATGAAACTTCCCTAAGTAGTGGACCCCCACAAGCTTCACTTGGAATATTTTTGGGCAGACTGCCAAGACAATTTTGAAGTTCAGAAAAAATATTTTGTCTGGATGACACAAGGCATGATGAAGCGCCTCAAGCTTCAAAATTTTCCTAGGAATTTTTCAAATACAGGGTCCATAGAGGACCCACTGTACAAGGCCCAGGGAGTAGACAAGATGGCTCTCCCTCTGGTTGATTAGGACACCCTGGAAGGCCTAACAATTGAGGACATCACCCAAAATGTGATTGAACATAGACATGCATATTTTCAGAAGGTATGTCTGAAAAGTACCAAAGATTTGGCCCATTTTTGCAAGGATCCATTTCTGGGGCTGGAACCTCCACATAGGGTGAGGATAGAGGGAAAATAATAGCTGAAACCCCAACCCAGATTTTATCCACAATCTTAGTTCCTACTGCAGAATAAGTGAAACTTCATTTGGTAGCATCCCAATATATGAAGGAGGTATTATGCACCCAGCTTGGTATCTCGATAATTCTGGCAAAACCCGCCTTCCCCTCTGGTTCCCCTTCCCTTGCAAAACTTATGATCCAAGCAGCGGGGATAGGAGGGGAAGATGAACATGTGGCCATGATAGATGTCGGACCTCCATTGCTGGTAAGGAGAAAGAAGAAAAAATTCCCTCCCCCGAAGGTAGATGTAGAGCTTGGGATGCCCAACATCCCCAAAGTATAGATTATCCCAAACTCCCCTAAGCCAGAAAATCAACCAGAGAATCCCCCGCAGACCTCCCCTCTGCATGATGATTTTGATGGTCTATTTGGGATAGATGAACTTGTAAATTTACAAGGTGATATCAGGAAGGTGGTAGATGATATCGCTACCCCAGAAGAAGAAAGAGTCCCCATTGATGGGGAGATACTAGAAAAGGAAGTTGCCACAGAGAAATAAGTTTGGGAAGAAGAAGAAAAGGAGAAAGAACAAGTGAACATCCCAGATGTTTAAGAAGTCCCAGTCCTAGAGACCAAAACCAAGAAGAGAAAAGTGCAAGATGAGCAGCTAACTTCAGCTAAGGGAACCAGACCTACCAGAACAAATGTAGCCTCAGCTACCATGCACCAGATGCCTCCACCCACCTAGGGTAGGGTAACATTTGGCAAGGTGGTATCAATGGCCCAATAGTCAAACATTAGCCAAACACCTCCGCCACCTCTAGAAGATGAGCCAATGGAGGAAAACATCCTGGTAGATGATGCCGGAGAAGAGAAATAGTAGCAAAAGGAGGGGGAGAACCCCAAAGATATGAATATTGATTCAACAAATGATGCTAAGGATGGGAGCACCGAGGCAGAGGATATTGATGCCATGAAGGTGGACGGTGCAGATAATCCCAAAATTCAGGAGAAAGAGTTTGAAGAGACCATAGATGTCAGGGGTGAACAAAAGAACTATGGAGGAGACACCAATGATTAAGCCATAGCAACAAAGTGACCTCTACTACCATAGTGGTTGGTGGACTCAAATAAAAGAAAGGGCCTGGTGGTGGAAAAAGCCCATCTCTCCCTAGTTTAGATGATGGTACAAACACAAAGCACCCACAAGGTGAAGAAGGTCTGGACCCTCCACTCCATTTGGACTGGTCCAGTTGGAGATACAGTTATAGTGGTTGCAACCCCTCCCCTAGATACAGATGTAGTGATAGTAAGGGCCAAAGAATATGTAGTTATAGAGGTAGCTCTAGGGAAGAGGGATAAGCAGGGTGAACTAGACTTGCTGAAAGAGGCTAGCCAAGCAATTTAGGCCCGCTATGACAAACATGCTCAGAAGTTGAAAGAGGAAAGAGAAAAGAATGAAAATCTCCTTGGTCTTTTGATAAAGCTAGCATAACCTATAACTGCCATTCCTCAAGAGACTTCAGCATCTGGAGCACCGCTCCCATAGGGTGACATAGACGTGTTGAGGAATATGAAAAATAAGGCACAGGTAGTCATCGACTAGGTGGGTGAACATGTAGGAAATGTATGACATTTCCTAGTAACAACACTCTCAAACCTATACGCAGCCATCAACATTTTTCACCAAGTTAAAAGTGCCATTTCTCTATGGGAGGGAGAAACCAATCAATACAAGGCATGGATAAGTAAGTTGGGAGAACTCATGGGTCTCGGAGAGGAACCCATCATAGAGTTGGGAATTTTGGAAGAGGAGTCCTTCAATTTTATCTAGGTCCAACACTCCAGAATTGATCTCAAATTGGAGATAAGAAAGAAACTAGTAGGGCCCTAAGGGACAATGTTTTGGAGGTTGAATATTCTTTAAATTTATACAAGGCATTTGTTACAAGGGTTTTGGGAGTCGATCCCTTCAGTAAGGATATGTGTACTCTAGAGGAATATGTTGTAGAGAAATTTGATGAGCTAATGGCATCATGATATCAGTCCTCGAAAGGAATGGATGGAGAAAAGGTGTTACACATATCCCGCATGATGCTTCGGGCCCATGATGCAGCAAAGATGGCCACAAAATTCAAAGGAAACAACCCAAATCTAGGCAAACAAATGGAGGCGGCCAAGTTCCACTGAGCTGACATCAAAGATATTGATGAAGATGGAGTTACCTAGCTCTTGGAATAATTTAAGGCATACAAGGAACAATAAGGTTCTTTGGACTCCAGAGTTTTTCACCAGCAGGGTGCATTTTTGAACATTCATTGTTCTTTGACCATAAGCTCCCAGATTCTGGAATTATAGATCCAAAATTTTTGTATTATTTTAGTGACTTGTGTCCAGGTTCCCTAGAGCCGACTAGTAATTGTTAATCAATTAATAAGGGGGTCAGCATGTAGGTGATCCTAATAAGGCATGTCAGAAGGAGAGATGGATCTAACAGGTATTTTCCCAAGGCGTTGCTCCAACATTAACTACCTGGTGCATCAAAGATAGTGAGCCACATTTTACATTGATGAGGCATGTAGCCTCAAACTCCATAAAGATCAGATTTCTTCTATTCTTACACAGGCACTCTTCTTGATGTCGATTCTTCCATACTTCTCTTCTTGTCTTCTTCCTCCCTCATGTCAGACCTCGGCCCTTTCGAGGTAATTGTAAGTGGAGTAGGTAGTACTGGCCATCGGATAATGTATTTTAATTTTGAGTGTACAGTAAGATTAGGTTAATTTTTAGGGAAAACTATGCGTATAAATAAGAAGTTTGACCTCATAACAAGGGTCGACAAAATTGATGATTTTGCAGTCCAATACTATTAGCATTTCTTAGTAGTTTCAGGAGCTCAATGCTTAGTAGTTCTTAGTTGTTATATTCTCCCCTTGGGGCCATTGATGTACACACCAGTGATGTTGGAACACTCTATTAATGAAGAAGGAAGAACAGTTTCTAGAAATGATGTTGTTGATGTTCTGATCTCCAAGTTAGCAATATCTTTTGTGTTGTATGTTTCTAATGTCCTTTGCTATGATGTTTTTTAGATTAATGATCTCATTTCCCCTTTCTATTAAATATGTATGAACTATTCATTTTGTATGCATTCAATATTTAGTGTAGTTCATTAGAGCATTGTTGATGTTGGAAATATGTTGCATAACTGTAGTTAGAAGTAATGAATTCTTAACTCTAGCCTATCTTTTTTTGTTTATTTGGTAACATTAACATGCTTGCAAGAAACCCTGATCTATCATTGAAATCCCTAAAGAAGATGAGTCAAAAACTAGCTAATCCCCCCACAAAAAATAGTCACTTACCCAACTTAGCCCCCCGCACCATCAAGACCCGACACTCAGGTGCTTGAAGGCCCGAAGAATTTATTCCCTGGACAACCTTTATAGTCAAAGTTGGCCAGTACCCTGGTACTCGGTGAAAACTTATCATCTATTGGTCAAACCTGTCACAAAGTCCCATCAATATATTTTTCCTCCTTCTTTTAGCTCCTCAGACTAAGGTGGGTATTACCTAAAATAAGTTACTTCTTTTCAATAAACTTTATCTGTGGATTAAGTGGTCACACTGGTTTTCCTATTGGTGTTTTCTGTATTAATAAAAACTCTTACAAATAACCATAATCAATCTAATACAGAGCTTAATAAGCCACACCATAAACATAAAAATGGAAAACAACAGTGATATAAGGATTTTCATCCTTCTTATTTTTGGAATTCTTTGACTCAGGAAGGCTAACCTAGATAATTCTCTCTATAAGGAATCAACAAGTTGAATTGTATGCTCCAATACAACTACTTAAGCATATATATCTTTTAGAACATAAAATTAAATGATTTGTTTGTTTAAATGTTGATGATGAATAACTATTTGTCAAACCCTAGACCAGTGCCTTAATCTTGGGCAAAGAGTCAAAATGAGATATAAATCCACAACAAACTAATTAATGGAAATATGTACAAGAGGTTCAGATAGAGTGCCTTAGAAACTACATTTTCATTCCTATACCCTTGTATCAAACCCTCACAAATATGTATAACCCTCTGGGATCACTCACAAGAATTACTTTCTCCTTGAAAGAAAATTATAAGTAATTGCACAGTTACCTTATAACTGGTATGTTTAAAATGCCTTACAAACTAAACATTCAAGAGCATAAACATAAATATAAAGAGAAAAAAAGATGTAGAATAGGAAACTCCTCTCTATTTTATTAATGCGATGCTCCTTGAATACATTCACAAGACTAAAAGCTTAAAACTTAGACACAAATTGAGAAGTCTGCCTCACAGTTGTATATTTCATCCTTTTACAATATGTTATATCTTACTATTTATAGAGTCTTAGCCATATTGGAATCCTTAAATACTAAGGATGCAACAAGCTTCAGATGGCTAGACCTAACTCTAAAGTACTAATAGACAAAAGATAATTAGGCCTTCAAGCAGTGGAAAGACAAAATAAGGAAAAGACCAAATCTGATTTCCAAATCTTTGATAAATGACACCTTTGTCTATCGATATTCTAAATAATCTCTTGTAGCTATTGTGAGACCTAGTGACCACCAATATAGGATAACTTACACTAGTCTTTTTAAAATGATTATCCTCCCTATGCTCAAAGATCAGGTGCCAGGTGTCTCTTCACTCCTCGTCCAATATACCTAAGTCAATTGTTGCGGGCTTCTTTTTCTTGGGCTTGGTGAGAACATCCCATGATGCAACCTTTTCCTTTGTAGACCAATTAAAGCTTTGAAGATTTGTAATTGTGCCTTTTTTCTTTCCCATCTATCATCTATGATGATCTTGACATCTATAATAAACTTATTAAAGTATGTCTCAGCTTTGAAGGCCTCATCTAAGATCTTATTAAACCTTTCCATATCTAACTCACCATTATCTAATATAAATGCCTCTTTATTAGGCAGTAAGGTATAAAATTCACCCTTCCACACTTCAACTACGTTAATCTCACCATCTTCTCCTTTTGTTAGAGGAATAAATTTATTATATCCTAACCCAAACATGTTGACCCTAGCCTCAATCTAATTTTCCTTGCCCTTGAAGAAAGACAAGGTAACCCCAATCTGCTCAATTTCCTCACCCACATGACACACAATCTCAAGGAGATCTAGCCTAAGTGGGTGAAGGGGTGGTAACCTTTCAAACAAATTTGTGCTTACATACCAGGTTCCAAAATAAGGGTTTAAAGCTAAAATATAATTATTGACCTCTATTTCTAGGTCAGGCAACTTGTTGTAAGCATTGTATACTAAATCAACTTTGTCTTTTAGGACATTGATCCTATATTGCAAGATATTCCACAAGGCCTCAAAAGACACTTTATTATGATCTTTGTCTTTTTTCTATGTTTCCTTTGAAATATCCCATGTATCCTCAGTTTGTATTGGTGCATCAACAACTTGCTTAGGTGAAGCAGGAATAGCTTAACGGATTTATTGTAATTTCTAATGTAATTCCACCACCAGCTTCTCTAATGCATTGATCTTAATCAAGCATAGTTCTCTATCCTTTAATACAACACTTGCTTCATCAAACAATTTTTGATACCTCTTTGACATCTGTTCATATTTAGCTTCATTCAAATGAGCAAAATGAGTAAGGGCCTATGATATTTCCAAATCACTAGTGTTGTGGATAGACCAAATGATCTTATCGCCATCTTTGTTTTCTTGCAAATTGATTAGAGAAGGATTTTCTGTCTTTGGTGCAAGGGCCCACATCGCCAAAGTTTGGGACCATGGATCATATCCACATTCCCTAATCATATCTCCACTTTGTGATTCAGAAGACAATTTTACATCAAGCATCCTTTTCATCTGATCAATGATGAATGTAGAGGCTAGATCCCATCCTTCCACTAGTAGCATCCCACTATATTTAACCAATTGTCTGGCTTCCTCTGGTGTCATGGTTTCTGTCTCAGGGTCATAATCTTGCAGATCCTGCAAGGCTTCACTTGCCACAGATTCACCCCCTATTAATTGCTATTGTGACCCAATTTGTTTTTGCTTTGCTTAGATCAAGAAGTCCTTGAATTCTTTAGTTTTGATGACATTGTCATCACTCAAGAATTGCTCTTGATGTAGGAACCTTTCATCTTGGCATAGTAAGAGATGCATTTCAACTTCCTCTTGTTCATCTTCTCTTACTTTCTTTCCTTCTCTGATGGTTTTTATTAACTGATGGTCATAGGCTCTAGTACCAGTAATTAGGGCACTGATCTAATCCTTTTTCTTCTTCTGCTTCTTATCATGAGAAGGGTCCCCTTGTTCCAATTGTTGCTTCTTCTTTAGAGGCTCATCAGTCACCTCAGCCTTATGTACTTGAGTTAAATCCATTATTATATTCTCCTCTATTTGAGGTGGTTGATACATTGGAGGAGGGATATGCACTAAATACTTGTTGTCACTATACTTAGATGAAGAATTCTTATCAAAAAATCTCTCCTTGTCTTCTATTTGTACCTCAAGTTGTTTGTACAAGGCATTGTAAGACTGCATAATCTTGTCAAGTATCTACAAGTAGGATATGCCAGGAAAGAACCCTTCAAAGGCAATCCCTTTTTTCTTTATTTGGTGCTCTATTTCTATCAGATCATGGTATTGAATAGTGCTTCTTGAAGCTTCTTCATCCACCAGGATGTTTCTGATTAAATCTTCTTCTAAACACTCCTCATGCTCTTTTCTAGTAGGTAGGGTTTGAGTCATAAGTTTTTTGGTGGTTTTAATAAAATCCTCTGGGTCTATGTACCTATACATGGCCACACTCATTCTGTACTGACTTAGCCATTTGTTCACTGAATCCAGGGCTCTTTTACCAATTAATAAACTTAGAATCTTAAATTGTTTGGGTGTAAATGTACTATTTCTATGAGGAGTCAGGTGCTCCTTATAAGTCCATATTGCCTGCCAGATGAATCCAATTGTAGTTATTTTGGGAGACACATATTTGGGGAGCATATGAGGTTGTTGGGAACATCCATAAACCCTTATTATAGTAAATTCCTTATCAAAATAGAAATCCCCCCCAGTTATGGTCTCTTGGCCATTTATCCACAAATTGACAAGGCCTTAGAAGTTATAGTACTTTGGTAGGCAATATTTTCACACTTACACCTATCATCTCTAGAATAGGATATGCAATCCAATTATGGAAAGAACAAAACTCATTTTCATTAGAGGTGAAGTTCCAAACCCTAAGCCACAATTGTGCAAGGTTTGGTTGACCATGGAAAAATACCCTAGGCCTCAAATTAAATCTATCTAAGCTGTTAACATTGAAGTATAAGATCAAATGCATTAAAATGGAATAATGAATAAATTTAGGGTTGGGCTTTATATGTATATCAATAAACCCTTGATGCATGTTTTCTATGACATAGTGAATGTAGTCATAAACTGTGTTGACATGTGCACTCTGTAGGTCCAAGATGATCATCAACATGTTTGTAGATATTCTCTCACCACCCCATCCTCTCCCAAAAATCTACACATTCCATACAAGATATATTTCATATAAAAAGATAAATCCTTGTAGAAATAGGGTGCTGTGGAATTTGGTAAGGCTGCTATGTAATTTATGCTATTTTTCAGCACATGGCCTTGAATCAACTTAGCCACAATGGTAGTTTCCATAGTACATCTACTCTACAAGTTTTTCAAATAAATCTCTATGCTACAAGGATGGTATATGTTGAAAGCCTTCATGAATGAGGCCCTATCTAAAATGATTAGAGCTCTCCCATCACTCTTCTTAATAGTTTTCAGAGGGGATCATAAGTTTTTTTCTAGCTCAAATAATAAATCTACATCTACGAAGATATCAGGAACTATCAACTTTGCCAAGCGTGACATCCATGGGTTGGATATAGGAATTGAGCTATCTTTATTCTTATGAAAATAGTTAAACAAATGATAGCCTAAAACCCCTGGAGTCCTAGGATCTCTACAATTTTCAAAATTACAAGTAAATATTTCATCACTTACCTTTTTATTTTGACTGGTTCTAGGCAATAGATCCATAAACTCTTCAGAATAATTTATCTTTAATTTCTAGTCATCATCTATGTCTTTACTAGCTCCACTCTTTGAATCTCCTCTCATGGTTGGTCTACTCATCTTCACTTCTTTGTAAATATCCCACTAAAATAGTTATATTTTCAAACACAAGCTTCTTTGCTGTAATTCACTCTGAAACGCACACAATTCTCTACTTCTGAATGCTCTGAAAATTATGCAATCTCTCGGCTCTGTAACTCTAAAAACTTGGTAAAATTAAATGTATGAAAGCTAGGACTATTTATCATTTAAGAATCAATTCATCATTTTGGCCAAAGATTTGAAAGCTTCATTTAGTCACTTTTGTCTTTAATTCTATGTACCCTAACATTAATTTTTTCCTAGGCATGGCATCTAAGGTTGATAGGTGATCAATTTTGAATAAGCTAATTGGGATGGTCATGAGTGCTTTTGTCTTTTAAAACCTTATTATATGTGAAACAAACCCTATATTTGATATGATTGGCCTATTCAATCACAACATGGAAGATTGTGTACATGCTGTCAAGATCCGTTTACTTTAATAGGTTAACTCTTTACATCATGACGCAATAAAAACCCATTATCACTTTACCTTAGTCTTACCATGGTTCTTTAGGCGATCACGTGACCATTTTATCTCCCAGTCACTAGAAGTTAACCTTAAATTTAGTTATATTAAGATATTAAACATTAGCCACAATATATTACTTTCATCAATGACTAGCGTTAAGTCTCTCAATCTTTATGTACTTTATGAAAACCTTTTGAGATCAAATGCCTACCCTTGATTCCTTTTTAATCAAATGGTCCACGCTGATTCTCTTAAGCTTTATGTCTTTGACCTTTTCTTTATGAGATTAAGCATCTGCCTTTGATTTCATCTTAATCCTATGGTCTGTGATGAATCTCTTAAGTTCTTACTGATCTACACTTTTATCCTATGATTAAACACTAGCCACAAGATCATCTCAACATCTACTATTGTTGCTAGATCTCACAAGATTTAACTTAACCCTTGTTTCCTTCTGAGATCTCACGACTGAATAAAATAACAACCAGGCTTTAACCTTGATTTGTTTGCGAGACTTTACAACTGTATGAAACTCAAAGTCTCCATATGATTTCATAACTACAGGGTTTCTTTGGAGATTTCACGTGAACCACAGGATCAGATTTAAATTGACCATCTGCATTAATCTCCTATCTTTTGAAAGCATATTCTTTATCTTCTGAGATAACGTGACTAATGCTTTGTGTTGATTCTCCAAATACAAAGGAATATTTAGACATGGTTAGGAGATTAAGTGACTAACTTAAAACATGTAAAATAACACATGACTTAAGTGACTTATATTTCATGAAAAAGGTAACTGCAAATTAGATACCAACCACGAAGAACTAGGGGTTTTTTGCTCAATAATAATAAAATTGACCTAGAACCTAGGGTTTTACATTTATTATTGATTTTATTGCTTGAAGCTCATCATTTGCAGGAAAATTTGATAGCTTTCTAGACAGGTTGTAACATTTTTAGGCAAGAATATTACTGGGAACCAAAATTTTATAGCAAGACTTTAAGACTGGAAATATAACCAACATTGGCTCTATCTAAGGATGTTTGGATGCAAGTTCATAGAAAGAACCACAGATCTCTGGGAGGTAGACCACTACTAACAAACTTTAAAAGAAAACACACAACTCAAAGAAAACACACTTGTACATAAAATATAAAGCTACTTATGCATGGAAAGAAGAATTATCTGAAAAAATGTTTGAAGAATTGTCCATGCACTAGAAATTCAAATACCTCTCCCTCCATATTCCTTAATAATATATGAATCTTTTATGAAAGTTTGGTGAATACCAAAGGGACCTAACCATAATGACTCAAATTGTTTATGTTTCCCTTTGTCTTTAGCTCTCACATTCCATTGAAGAACCAAATCATCAGAGTGGAATTTATTGTCACTTGCTCTTTTATCATATAGGTACTTAATTTTATTTTGTAACTTGATGTTTTTCTATTGACTATCTTTTTTGATTTTATCTAGTTCTATGATTTGCATCATTCTATCTTGAACAAGCTTAGAAATATCTAAATGTTCATCCTGAATAAACTTGTACAATGGAAGAAAATATTCACAGGCATTCTAGATTGCATACCATATACTAATTCATAAGGAGATTTCCTTGTCTCCCTTTTGACAGTGATCCTATCATCCCACAAAGCAAGTTTTAGCTTTGAATTCCAATCTCTCTTATTTTTCTTTGAGGTCTTTTTCAGAATCTTCAAGATACTTTTGTTACTAGATTCAAATTTCCCATTGTCTTGGCAATGATATGGGGAAGAGTATGATATCATAATTCCATATTCATCATACAAATCCTTAATTTCCTCTAACCTAAAACACATAGAATTATCTGTTATCAATTTTACAGGGACACCAAATCTAGTCATAATATTCTGCATCAAAAAATCAATAACCACCTTACTGGTTTCCCTTTTAGTAGGAATATCCTCAATCCATTTTGTGAAGTAATCTGTAGAAACTAGTATCCAACTATGTCCACTACTGGATTTTTCTAAGAACTCTCCAATGAAGTCAATCCCCCGCATGGAAAAAGGTGCCTCAACAACTATAGGGTTCAATAAGAAAGCACCTAAATATTTCATCTTGTTTGAAAATGTTTGGCAAGGTTCATATTTTCTAACAAAGGAATGGGCATCTTTGAATAAACAAGGCCAATAATACCCAACCCTTAAAATCTCATGAGTTGTAGTTTTGGCAGAGTTATGTCCACCACACACACCAACATGCATTTCTACTAGGACCTTTTAAGCTTGGCTCTGATCTAGACATAAAAAAAAGTACACCATTTCCATCTTTCCAATATAGGTCTGCATGGACTAATATATATCTTTGAGCTTGCAACCTGAGGGTTATTTTCTAATTATCATTCATATTCTCAGGGCATTTGAAAATTTTAAGATAGTACATGATATCAATATAATAGGGTTGTCTTTCAATACCTGCCAATGTTGAATCTTGTACTTCTAAATTATTTATTTGAATTAAATCCATATTGTCCTCAGTCATTAGCTTTGCTAGGCCTAATCCTCTTACTAATTTGGTAATCTGGACTTCCAAATTAAATTCTTGAATTCTATTTATCCATTTACATCATTTACTTAGTAACTTCTGACTGAGTAAGAATATCCTTAATTGCTTCATGAGGTACATATGCAAGCACTTTTTCACAAACTAGATAAGGTATAAATGACTTTACAACTTTAACCAAAGCATATGCTTGTTTCTCCATCATTTCAATATTCAACTCTGCAACTTGGAGGGATTTGTTAAAAATATGAAAAGATGCAAAAGAAAATAATGAGAAAGGATTATTGTAATCATGAGATCTCAAAATAGGTGCCTCTTGAAATTCTTTCTTGATTTTTTCAAAAGCTGATTGTGATTCTTCACCCCATTGAAACTTTGCGTCTTTTTTCAACAGTTTAATTATAAATTTTACAATCTCTACAAAATTAGCAATAAATCTTCTTACAAAATTAATCTTTCCTAAGAAAGACTATACCCCTTTGATATCTTTTGGATTAGTGACCTTCTGAATGACTTATATCCTCTTTAGGTCAATTCTCACTCCTTGTTTTGATACTATTTGTCCCAACAATTTTCCTTCTATTACTACAATTTGACATTTTCTGGGATTTAGAGAAACACCATATTCAAAAGCCTTATTAATTTTTTTTCCAAAGTACACAATGGTCCTTTGCTTTCTTGGAAAATTTTGTCAAGTCATCTTCATAAATTACCATGAATAAATTAATAAATTCTTTGAATGCAATATCCATGGCTCTCTAGAATGTTGCCCCTACATTTATAAGACCAAATGACATTCTAATAAAGACATATGTCCCCTATGGAGTAGTAAATGTAGTTTTGAATTTCTTAGATTCTTTTACTAATACCTAGTTGTATCCTAAAAAACCATCCACAATTGATAATAAATCACAACCAGTAACTTTGAGCAACATTGCTTCCATGTTAGGTAAAGAGTAATTATCTTTTATAGATGCAATGTTCAAGTTTCTGAAATCAACACAAAGCCTTATGTCATTGTTAAGGCCTTGAACTATCACCCTAACTAAGGCATTAGGGAATACTAATATATCATGGTAACAATGGAAACCTTCCTAAGTTGTGGGTGGACTCTAATTAAGAAGGAATCTCCAAATTCTAGGCTGGTTCCTATTAGATTTGGAATATCACCAATGATTGATTCTCTAATTAGGGAAAAGGAAAAGGAAAACTTAAAAGTGAATAAATAAATTGAAAAGGTGATACATTAGAACAGATTTAGAATAATCATAACTTCAAACCAACATCCACAAGACACACACTACTGAGATTTGCAGTAAACATTCACTACTCAACGTATAGGCTGACCTAAAAAACTCATTGTTAGGGTTTGCACCACAAACCATGATAATATTCCAATAGACATAAAGATGCTGCAAAAGGTTGTATTTTGACAACTTAGAGAATGAATTATATTAATTCACTTATCTACGCTATAAAACACATTACACTTAAATGCAGAAAATTTTAAAAGGATTGATATCAAAAACTCAGAAAATATGTGAATAATGGAGAAATTGATTTATTCTCTTTAAAATCTACAAATGCTTACATGCCAAAATACAAAACATGCCAAGGAATGAGTTACATTCACTTGAACATAATCTTGCATCAAAACTGAACCTATGGTTACAAAATGTATACAAAAGGCACAAAGGAACAAATACGTTCACAAAACCACCTTCTCTCCAAATTATGAACCCCTAAAACTAACTAGGAAGCTCAGATATATACCCTCTCAAGGCCAATTTAGAAAACCTAGTTCCCTCCAAAAGTCCTCCAAATCAACTAGGAAACCCTAACTAATAGGCATCATTCATGCCTTAACATATGCCCCCCAATCTTGGTTACAAAAAACATACATCTTTCTTTACATGAAACCAACATATACCAACAAACCTATAATAAACAATCCCTAACCCCATACACCATGTTCTCCAAACCCTAAACCCATTACACATAACCCAAAACCTTGCTTAAACTAATGCCTCTCAACATAACTCAAGGTCAACATGACGGATACCTAACAGTCACCAACTCTCCAAAATATTTACATCATGGCATAAGATGGGTGGTCAGTTCACTACTACTGTGGACTACAGTTTTTAATGCATTTAATTCTTAATGTACTTGGACTTCAAAGTTTTATCAAACTGGCATTTGTGTCTTGGTCATCGCATTTGTATTTGCATTTAGGTAAAATGTGGGTTTGAAACCCTACCCCATGGCACCACTTGCTATGATTATGGCATTGATTATGAAATTTTCCTTTCTTCACTAGGCTCGAGCTGTCAAACTGGAGCTTTCCATTGTTATGTGGGACTTGGGTTGTTTGTCTTGGGATTTTCACTTTGATTTCTGGCTGGAATCCTGGATCATGACATGGAGTTAAAAAAAGAGCTTGGGTTCTTGGCTAGAGTTATCACTGCTTTATCTGAGGCTCAGGCTTCTTATCACTACAATGCTGGAGCTATACTTTTACACCTCAACCTTTTTATTCTTGGTAAGTTTCCTTTCTATCTTCTCTTTCTATTCTTCTTGTTGTTTAACTTACTATTGTATTTCATAGTGTGAAAAATTTGAGTCAGTGGGCTTTTTGGTTTTAATGCTTCTCTTTAACCCACTGCCATGATTTGGGTTTTCACTTGTATGCAATCTCTGCTTGATCTTTACTTAGTTTTGAAAGCTCATTGTTAAATATATGCTATGCATTTGTGGACTCGGGTGAAATCGGGTCATTTTTTGCAGTTTTCTCCATAAGACATTCTTTTTGTTGACTTGGAGTTTTTTAAATAAAATCTTTCTATGGTTGACAACGACCACCATGTTCGCTTTTGTTTCTTCCTCTTTGTGTTTGTACCTATCCACCATCTAGACTCCACCTTGCACTACAACATTGATAACTATCTAACATTTTTTTTAATGACATTTCGACTCTAACAAGAATTTTTTCTCATGGGGTTCGAGCACAGGCTCGTGACACCCATGAACATCACTGTTTATCTGTCTGATACTAAAAACATGCATTCATTCAATTTAAACAACATTGTTTCTCAAATATGCACATTACATTTAATAACACTGCTATCTATCTGATATTTGCATATGCACATTCTAATCTTTTGACAATACTATAAGTTACCTTCTTTCTATATATGCACATTACAATCGATAATAATGTTTATGATTAGACACTTCTTTATAACAACATGATTTTTATTTTTTTCTTTAGTAAAAATAGTGTCATACACATATTACCATTATCCATTACTGGCATTATCCATGTTTAGTGAACTCTTACTGCCACCTATCTTTGATGGCACTGTTATTTGATTCCCTTGGTTCATACACACCAGTGTTATCTTTGTATTTGATGAACTCTATATCAATAGTGTTAGAATACACATTGTCCTTGTTCTTTGGTAAAACCATGAACATCACTGCATCTTCATATGCATAACAATTACATTTTATAGCACTAAATATTTCTCATCTTTCTGCATATCACTTATGAATTCTTTCTCCTCTGCATATGCACAACTTGTCTTGAACATATATTGTCGGTAGAATCTTTTCATTGCATTTGACCATCTTGCAAGAACATTTTTGTACTCTTCATCTTTTCTAAAATGGCATTAAAAATGGTAACAACATGCATCAACCTTGTCTTCCCATGTTACTCATTCCAATTTTGGAACATAATTTCTCCCATTGAGCTGCAACTTGTCAGGTTCAAGCACGAGCTCGTGACACTTATTGCACTTTTCCGTATTTTCTACTATTAGTGAATTCAAGGATCACATTGATTTTCATTAAAAGGAACTTCTTTTTACTTTGTTTGAAAACATCACCAAATCCAATATGTTAGGTTAGTGAACATGACCAACTGATCATTTTTTGTGTGTGAGTGCCATGTGTCATGATATTTCATTGATTGTGTTCACTATCCTAACACTACCCCGCTGTTCTGAAAAAAAGTTTCTCAGCTACAAGAACTAAGTGATGACATGTAACTAATTAAATGTTTGATAATGTTAAGTTGAAGATAATGCAAGGCATTAAATCATTTAATAATTTGTATTGTCATTGATGTCAACTTGATATCATTTGTACGGTCATGTATAAAACTCCAAAGACTTTAGAGAATTAATGGAACAAAGGTTATGCTTTCAGCAATGCATAAAATTCAAGTATTCACTAAGTTACAGATAACACTGACGGAGTGTACACCATCGGTAAAGGCAAAGAAGAAAAGTCATAGTGATACCTAACAAGCAAAAGATAGCATTGCCCGAGGAAGAAAAACCACAGGATTCCCAACGAGATGAAAGTAGAGTTTCCTAACGGATGGAGATCCCAAAGCTAACTAGAGTCACACCAATGGAACTGATAGTTTTAACCGATGACTAACTAAAGAGTTGACCGACGGAATAGAGAGTTCAAAAAATGACAAAATGTCTAGCTAGAAAGAGCTAAAGATAGACTTAACTGGGTGTTTTATTTGTTTTATTTGACTATAGTTAAGTGGTTGATTTAAAGAAGATTTGTACAACTGGCATAAAGATAACTATGAGATAAATCAAGAGTTATGCTTAAATCAAATTGGCTGGATTTTTTTTCATGCCAAGAATCAAGAATCAAGAAATGGTGAATATCATGTCTATATAAGAGACAAGATTAATTTATTTCCATATGCATGGGGAAGGGGAGTGAATAGAAAGAGGATTCTGAAGAGAAACTGATGAAGAAGAACTTCATACAGTCCTGATCAATCAAGCTCAAGTAGAGATAAGGAATTCTGTAGACACAGACGAACAGTAAAAACAAAATCATAGAGAAGAAAGTATGGAGCACAAAAGAATTGAATTGATACATTGATCAGAGAGGTAATGTACTTAAATAGATCTAAAAATCTGCAATTCAAGTTGCATTAGAAATAGGTCATTTTTTTTTTAGTTTAACCATTGAAGCATCAAGTCTCTTAACAGAGCAGGACTTAACAGTCTTCTATATATTGAGCTACATCCCAAGGAGTGCCAAAAAGGTTGATTCATGAAAGTAGAATTGGATATGCCCGATGCCTATTGACAGTATAAGAGAGAGGCTGATTCAAGGATGATAGCATTAGATGCTCGATACTAAGTGAAAACCTATATATGTAAAATCATCTAACAAGGTCACACCTAATAGTGTGTTTATAACCTTTAACAAGGTTGGCTCTTAACAGGGTTCACTTCAGAAGAGTGAAAATTTGGGGTACCGGTCCCAGTGGTTTTTTCCCATAATAGGGTTTCCAAGTTAAAAATTCATGTGTTATGTGTGTATGATTCATTTCTTTATTGTTTTGTATCTAACATAGTTGACACTAGATTTATCGGTATACTCTACATATTTACTATATTTCCGTAATTAGTTATACTTCTTATCAATAATCAAGGAGAATAAGGATAGACAAGGAAAACTGATAGAAATTTAATCATTATAAGTATTTCAAGGCATGCATCTTGTAGGGACATAATAATTTTAGGTTTATTTGATTGGTGGTTAGATTAAAGAAAAGTTTGAGACCACTGATTCACCCCCCCCCCCTCTCAGTTATTACTAACAATTTTTATCAAAGCTTGTGTGCTTAGAAGGAAGGTTTCAAGACCTAAGTCAAAGATCACAAGATGAACAGACGAGATGTGCCCAAGTTGAACAAAGATAATTTTGCTTCATGGAAAAGCAAGATAAGACTCCACTTATTAGGTATTGGTAATGATGTTAGTCAATTCCTTGAAACTAAATATGTGTTTCCCATAGGACCACCAATAGTTCAACAAATGAGAGAGAAGCATGAGCATAATGGCATGATGATAAAGCTTGCTTCCTCACTCTTTGATGCTGAATTTGAAGATGTCAAAGAATGCAAAACTACAAAGCAGATGTGGGACATGTTAAAACTTGTACATGGTGGTGACAAAAATGTTTTGAGAGCCAAGTTAGAAAGCCTTAGAGGAAAGTTTGATGATCTCAAAATGAAAGAAGGAGAAAACATCACTCAGTAAAGCACAAAAATTAAAGAGGTAGGAAATGATATTTGAGAAGTTGGAGGTGTACTGGGAGAAGATACATTGGTAAGTAAAATTCTAAGAACCTTACTGCCTACTTATGCTATTAGAGTATCTCCCATTCAAGAAATGAGAGCAGTAGCAAATAGCAATGTTACTCTAGACAGTTTAATTGGAAGACCGATTTCATTTGAGATGAATAACTTCAATAATAGTGTCTTACCAAACATAGAGTCTGCATTAAAAAATTCTATGATAAAAGATACTAATAGTGAAAGTGAAGAAGATGATGTTGATGAAATAGAAGCACTTATGGCCAAAAGAATGCAGAGGCAAAGGTAAATACAAAGGTAAATTACCACTTGTTTGTTTTAATTGCAAAGAGATTGGACACTTTGCTGCAAGATGTACTAACAGAAGAAAATATGATAGAAGTAATGACAAATCTTTTGAGAAGAAGTCTGACAAAGGTGATTATAGAAGCTACTGACAATCAGAAAGAAGAGATACTTGAGACTATAAGGACAAAGGAAAGAAGGTCAGCTACCTAGCAAAATGCAAAGATGATGATACTGACACCTAATTTGATGAAGACATCAAGATGGTGTTTATGGTTGGAAATGATGATTCAGATGATGATAAAGAAAGGTATGTAGAAATATCTCTCATATCTAAAATTAGCAAAAATGATGTTTAGATCATAGATAGTGGCTGCACTCATCAGATGACCGGCGTTAAGAAAAAGTTTGAGATTTTTGAATACTACAAGGGTGGATTAGTAAGAATGGGAAACAACACGCCTTGTCTAGTTGAAGGTAGAGGAACAATAATGTTGAATAACCAGATAAAATGTGAGAATTCTTATTGGGTAGATGGATTGAATTATAATCTTTTGATTGTTTCTTAGTTGAATAATTCAGTTCACAAAGTAGCATTTGAAAAAAAAAAGGCCAAGATCTTCAACAAATCTGGAATCTGATTGGTACCGATGAGCATACAAAAGGTAACTTATTCTATCTAAATGATACTGATTCCACTTGTTTGATTTCTAAAAATGAAGACATATGGTTATGGCACAAAAGAATGTCATGTGAACTTTGACAACATTTTGAAAATTAGCAAAAAGAGAAATGTTAGAGGCTTACCGACAATGACCAAACCCGACAACATCATGTGTAAAAACTGTCAAAAAGGTAAAATGAAAAAGTCTAGTTTCTAAAGAAAAACCCATACATCTGATGCAATTATAGAATTAGTCCATACTGATTTATGTGGACCCATGAGGACAAAGAGTTATTATGGAAATAGATACTTTATTCTCTTTGTTGATGATTACTCTAGAATGATGACAGCTATGTTTCTAAAAGATAAATCTGAAGCATTCAAGATGTTTAAATGGTATAAGGCCATGGTAGAAAAACAAAGTGGTAAGGATCTAAAATGTTTGAGATAAGATAGAGGAAGTGAGTTTATATCAGATGAATTCACTAATTTATGTAATGAGCATGGTATAAAAAGATTAGTTTTTACACCAAGAACACCACAACAAAATGGGATTGTTGAGAGAAGGAATAGATCAATATTTGATTGTGCATGAACACTAATGATAGAGAAAGGCATCACCCAAATATTCTAGAGGGAAGCTTTTAGTACTGCTATTTACACACTGAACAGAGTACAATTGAAGAAAGACACCAAGAATACACCTTATGAGCTATGGTATGGATACACACCCAATGTGAGTTATTTCAAAAATTTTGGCAGTCAATGTTATATCTTAAAAGATAATAGAAATGGAAAATTTGGCTCCAAGAGTGATGAAGGAATTTTTCTAGGGTATTCTACCAAGAGAAAAGCTTACAAATGTCTAAATAAAGCCTCTAACAAAATTATTAAAAGTGCAAATGTAAAGATAGATGAATTTGTAGAGAGAAATGAATAAGAAAGAACTAATGAACTAGAGGACTACAATAAGTTCACTTACAATGAGGAACATAAAAATCTACCCTACCAACAATGTAGATCCCCTGAGCTACAAATCATTGCTCCCGAGCATCAGGCTATAAATACCGATGGTCATGATAATGATCAAGACAATGTGCAAGGTGATGAAGAATAGAATGAAGATCAAAATAATGATCAAGCTGATAGACAAAGAATTATACCTATACTTGCAAGATATGTAAGAAGGAACGATCTAGAGGTATAGATCATAGGAGATAAGAAAGTTGGTATAAGAACAAGAAGTAAGTCTTTAAACTCAAATTTTTTAAATTGTGAGTTTGAGCCAAAATCTGTCAATGCTACACTAGATAATGAGGAATGGATAAGTGCTATGAATGATGAGATTGAGAAGAACAAAACATGGTCACTTCTGCCAAGACTAGATGACAAGAATGTCATCGATACAAAAAGGATATTCAGGAATAAGCTGAATGAGAATGGAGAAGTCACAAGGAACAAAGCAAGGCTAGTATGCAAAGGGTATGCATAAGAGGAAGGTATACACTATGGAGAGACCTTTACACCCATTTCTAGGCTAGAAGGACTAATAATATTACTTGCTTATGCTGCACTCAAAGGATTTAAGGTATACACAATGGATGTCAAGTCAGCATTCCTAAATGGAATACTTGAAGAAGTATACATTGAACAACCATAAGAGTTTTTTGATCTAGACAAGAGGGACATGGTATGTAGACTTCACAAAGCCTTGTATGGATTGAAACAAGCTCCAAGATCCTGGTATGAATGACTTCATTCCTATCTAATAAGTATTGGATTTGTAAGGACTAGTGAAAATAGTAATCTTTATTTGAAGGAAGATACTAATGCTAACACCTTGATTACTGAAATATTTGTTGATGACATCATATTTGGAGGCAATTATATGCTATGCAAATCATTTTCTGATTAGATGAGCACAAAGTTTGAGATGTCTATGTTTGGAGAGATCAAGTTCTTTCTTTTTCTACAAATCATTCAACAAAGTGAAGGTATTTTCATTACATAGTCCAAATACATCAAAGAGGTCTTGAAAATATTCAAGATGGAAGATTCCAAACCAGTTGGAACACCAATGGCTACTGGATGTAAGTTGACAAAAGAAGACAAGACAATAGAGGTAAATCATACTTTGTACAGATCAATTATTGGAAAACTCATGTATGTTGTACACACTAGACCAGATATTGCACATGTAGTGGGAATTGTTGCTAGATTTTTTTCTAACCCCAGGGAATCACATATGATTGATGTGAAAAGAATTCTAAAATATCTGAAGAATACTAAGGAATTTAGCTTATGGTATAGAAGAGAAGGAAAATTTGAACTTAAGGTGTTTACCGATACTGATTGGGGTGGAAATCTTGATGACCGGAAGAGCACAACTGGATGAGCATTCTTTATGGGTGATAGATTTATCACATGGATTAGAAAGAAGCAGGGATGCATCTCACAGTCTACTGTAGAAGAAAAATATGTTGTTGCTGCTGCAAATTGCTCAAATATTGCATGGATCAAATAGCTTCTAGAAGGTATGCATAAGAAGATCTTAGAACCAGTGACTATCTAATGTGATAACACCAGTGCAAAAAAAAATTCCAAGAATCCAGTCATGCATGCAAAAACTAAACACATTGCCATCAAGTATCATTACTTAAGAGAACAAGTTCAAGAAAAAGAGGTGATACTTGAGTATGTGCAATCAAAAGAACAATTAGCTAATATCTTCACCAAGTCACTTCCCAAGGATATGTTTGAGTACTTGAGAAAGAGACTAGGGGTCAAACTCTTGTCTACCAGTCAGTAAAATGACTAAAGGCTACATCAGCCTACATATTCTTAGAATATCATTCATGTTGATGCAAGCAAAAAGGATGAAATTCAAACCTACATCTATATACAACATGTATATATCAGAACCAAGAACTAGAACATATTGATGTATTACTGATGGATAAGAAAAATTCAAGGAATATATTATGGATGGAGAGAAAATATCACTTGACATTAATTTTAGATATCTATAAAATATTTGTTTGGAATTTCTTTCAAACGGAGAGAGTTTATCCATATTATCCATTATTAGATTACCCCAACAGGGAGAGATCATATCCATAGGGAGACAGTCTGTGTGAAGGAGTTAATACAAAGGAAGATTTGTTGACAAGAAAGAAAGATGTCGAACGTGAAGAACAATCAAAGCAGAGATATTGACACAAGGAGAGGACTCAACACATCACAACAAGAAACACAGAGAGCTACAAGAATCAAATCTAAGCTAAAACAGAGCTTACCGACGGTCAGACATTTTTATCAATTCTCAAAACAAACTGTTTGGTAGTTTGATGAATCTCAAAAATTGTATTTCATAATGTATCAAAAATAGTATAGTGTGATAATATAAGTTTGTTGCCATCAATGCCAAAGGGAGAGATTGATGACATGTAACTGATTAAATTTTTGATAATGTTAAGTTGAAGATAATGCAAGGCATTAAATCAGTCAATGATTTGTATTGTCATTTATGTCAACTTGATATCATCTATACAATCATGTATAAAATGCCAAAGACTTCAGAGAATCAATGGAACAAAGGTTATTCTTTTAGCAATGCATAAAAGTCAAGTATTCACTAAGTGACAGATAACACCGATAGAGTGCACACCATTCGTAAAGGAAAAGAAGAAAAGTCACAGTGATACTCGATAAGCAGAAGACAACGTTTCCCGATGAAGCAAAACCACAAGATTCCTGATGAATTGAAAGTTGAGTTTCCCGATAGATAGAGATCCCAAAGCTAACAGTTGTAACTGACGACTAACTGAAGAGTTGACCGATGGAACAGAGAGTTTAGAAAATGACAAAATGTCTAGCTGGCAAGAGCTAAAGATAGACTTAACTGGTTGTTTTCTTTGTTTTATTTGACCAGAGTTAAGTGATTGATATAAATAAAAATTTTACACTTGGCATAAAGATAACTATGAGATAAATGAGGATTTATGCTTTATATCAAATTGGCTAGATTGTTTTTCATGCCAAGAATCAAGAATCAAAAATCAAGAATCAAGAAATGGTGAATATCCTGTCTATATAAGAGAAAAGATTAATTCATTTCCATATGCATGGGAAAGGGGAGTGAATAGAAAGAGGATGCTAAAGAGAAACTAATGAAGAAGAACTTCATAAAGTCCTGATTAATGAGGCTGAAGTAGAGCTAAGGAATTCTGCACACACTGATGAAGACTGAACACAGCATCACAGAGCAGAAAGTATGGAGCATAAAAGAATTGAATTGATACATTGATAAGAGAGGTAATGTACTTAAATAGATCTGAAAATCTACAATTCAAGTTGCATTAGAAACAGGTCATTTTGTTTCAGTTTAACCATTGAAGCATCAAGTCTCTTAATAGCACAGGACTTAATAGTCTTGTATATATTGAGGTACATCCCAAGGAGTGCCAAAAAGGTTGATTCATGAAAGTAGCATTGGATATGCCCGATGCTTATTGACAGTCTAAGAGAGAGACTAATTCATGGATGGCAACAATAGATGCCCAATACTAAGTGACAACTTATATGTGTAAAATCCTCTAACAAGGTCACACGTAACAATGTGTTTGTAACCTTTAACAGGGTTGGCTCTTAACAGGGATCACTTCAGAAGAGTAAAAATTTGGGGTACAGATCCCAGTGGTTTTTTCCCTTAATAGGGTTTCCACGTTAAAAATTCATGTGTTATGTGTGTATGATTCATTTCTTTATTGTTCTGTATCTTACATAGTTGACACTAGATTTATCGGTATACTCTGCATATTTACTATATTTCAGTAATTAGTTATACTGCTTATCAGTAATCAAGGAGAATAAGGACAGACAAGGAAAAATGATAGATATTTAATCATTATAAGTATTTCATGGCATGCATCTTGTAGGGACATAATAATTTGAGGTTTATTTGATTGGTTGTTAGATTAAGGAAAAGTTTGAGACCACTGATTCACCAAACACCCCTCCTCTCAATTATTACTAACACTAAGTCCCTTTAAGTCAGATATCTAGTTTTAAATAGAAACTCATTGATACAATGTAGAATGATAACCATAGGTAGTAAAAGGTTTCATGGAGATATTTCCCTTTGAGACTATAATTTTGTTGATGTAGATGCATACTTTTCCATTGTATTGATCTTATTGGTAGATGTGCAGTTTTGAAAGTTTGATGTTGTATGATGTTTTACGTTTACATGCATTGCTTAGATCCAATTTGTATCTAACACCTTTTCTTTCTATGATTGCAGGACAAGACCCCAAGACCTAAGATGAAGGACATGAAAACTAATGACAAAGACATGAAGACTAATGACAAAGACATGAAGATTTTGACAAAGTTTAGAAAACCACCTCCTAAATGTAGAAGAGCCTACAAGGCAATGCATTGACCCCTACTCATGCTTCTATCATGCTTTCTTTTATGCAATTTCCTCTAAGTTCCAAAATGAAAGATGTAATATGAAAAGAACATTTATCTATTACATTTAGTTTAAATGCACAATGTAATGATCAATTATGAATTTAAAAATTTGAATATGATCAATACTTAGAGTACAATGTAACTGATAATATGAATGCAATAGAAATTTATTTCATCTTCATTTGCTGAACAATATTGTTTAAGAGGTGTACCTTTATGCAAATTTTATTGTTTATGATTATCATCCTACATGTACAAATTTAGGATAACAATTCAGGTGACTTCTTCTGGATGTCTGCCTGCTAGACATGAACTATAGACCTTATCCATTGGGAAATAGAGTCAAAACTAGAAAATATCAAATACAACCTTATTAAAATGAAAATGCAACCTAAACTAAGACCCATGCAACCTAACAAAGACTCATGCAACCTAAACTGACCTTGTACCTTGAAGGAACTTTATTGAACTAAAACCTAACCTACTCTAACCCTATCTAGTAGTGATACATGCTAGATAAAGCCATTAACCAATTGAGAAAAATAACTTCCCATTCTCCATAACTTAGAATTATCAACATGCTTAAGGGAAACCAAACTAACATGGATGAATATCATTCATTTATTTATCTTATGTAGGCAATTTTGCTGGGAAAAGTATCTGCTTAATTGGCTAAATAGATTGGAGGAAAGAACCCTCTAAAAAGGATTGACAAGGTGAAACTGTCCCTTGCTAGATTCATCTTCTGATGGATTAGCATGCTCAAGGGTGAACAACTAGTCTCTTATTTTTTGGACTCATTCCTTGCTAAATGCCCAATGGGGCAGCCTCTAGATAAAGAAAACTTGGGAATTTGTTTCTGGTGCTCTGTCTCCTGAACACAGTCCTTTTGATGTACATGCACTATTATGAGCTCCTTTGATAGAATGAGTTGAGGAAAAACTGAGACTGGATTATCATCAAGGCTCAAATAGAACTCTTCAAGATCATCCCAAAACAAGTCCTCCTCTTCATCCAAATTACCTCTTTGCACTGATTCAGCCTGACAAGTTACTTGGTCTCCTAACTCTTGAAGCATAAAAATTTCTCATGCTCCTATCCTCCCTTCTGCTGAGTAGGACTTGATTAAGATGATAGTTGAGGCATGTTGTCTTCCTCAATATAGTTGGGAAGTTCTTCAGAAAAAAACTCAGCATCTCTTTCTCAACACCCTCTTCGCTATGTTCATTGCAAAGAGACTCATTAAGTTGTATTTGATAAGCTTCCTTTTATTTCATAACTGTTGAAATCAACAGTCATAGTGTCTCTTTATGCTCATGTATCTCTTTATTACAAAAATCCTTATGATTTGCTATCTCTCTTTGGAATTTTTTTTCTTTTGCAGCTGTAGCAGCACTAACTTTTATCAACTCTTTTATCACAAAATTCCTTCAGTGTTGCTAGTTTGCTTGAAAGGGCTGCTTGTTTTCTTTGTTTTTCAACAATAACCTCTTCATACTACCTCCATCTGGCATTGAACTACTCATTTGGTTTTTTCTACATATGTCTCTTCTGTGTTTCCAACACTTCTTCATATTGTTTGTATTGTTCTTCCAAATCTTTAAAAAGAATTTACTCATGACGTATGTACAACTACATCAAATAATTATTGTGGCATTGCTCCTGATAATCCAACCTTTCTTGTTTTTGTGCATGTGCTTGTTGGAAAAGATCCTCTTTATGGATCCTCAATTCTTGTTGGAACTCAGATTCTTGTTGCCTCTTGACATCTACAATTTGCATAGTGAAGTTCTGCAACATGTCCAACTACATATTCATACATGGATGAAAACTATCCAATGGATCAAAATCATCCATAAATGTAATGCAGTCTGACCTTGAGAGAAGTCCCACTGGGGTGCCAAAAACTGTTAAGGCCTTTAAATATCACCCTAAATTAGGCATTAGGGCATACTAATATCTCATGGTAACAATGGAAACCTTCCTGAGTTGTGGGTGGACTTTGATTAAGAAGGAATCTCTGGATTCTAGGCCAGTTCCTATTAGATTTGGAATATCACCTAGTACTGATTCTCTAATTGGGGAAAAGGAAAAGTATAACTTGTGATACAAAAAAATGGATTAAGATTAATCATAATTTCAAAACAACATCCACAAGGCACATACTACTGAGATTTGCAATAAACATTCACTACTCAATGTATAGGTTGACCTAAAAAACACACTGTTAGGATTTGCACCACAAATAATGATAATCTTCCAATAGACTTATAGATTCTACAAAAGGTTATATTTTGACAACTTAGAGAAGGAATTATATTAATTGACTTATTTATGCTATAAAACACATTACACTTAAATGTAGAAAAGTTGAAAAGGATTGATATCAAAAACTTGGAAAATATGTGAATAATGGGGAACTTGCTTTATTCTCTTCAAAATCTACAAATGGTTATATGCCAAGATATAAAACATGCCAAGGAATAAGTTACATTCACTTGAACATAATCTTGCATCAAAACTGAACCTATGGTTACAAATTGTATACAAATGACACAAAGGAATAAATACGTTCACAAAACCACCTTCTCTCCAAATTCCAAACCAAGGCTAATTTTGAAAAACCAATGCCCTCCAAAAGTCCTCCAAATCAGCTAGGAAACCGTAACTAATATGCATAACTCATGCCTTAACATATGCCCCACAATGTTGGTTACAAAAAACACACATCTTTCTTTACATGAAATGAACATATAACAACAAACCTATAATAAACAATCCCTAACCCCATACAACATGTAATCTAAACCATAAACCCATTAAGCATAACACAAAACCTTTCTTAAACTAATTCCTCTTGGTATAACTCAAGATCAACATGAACGATACCTAACACTCACCAACTCTCCAAAATATCCACATCATGGCATAAGATGGGTGGTCATTGCACTACTGTTGTGGACTACAGTTTTTAATGCATTTACTACTTACTATACTTGGAATTCAAAGTTTTATCAAATTGGAATTTGTGTCTTGGTCATTGCATTTGCATTTGTATTTGGGTAGAATATGGGTTTGAAACCCTACCCCATGGCACTACTTGCTGTTATTATGGTGTCGATTATAGAATTTTTCTTGCTTCACTAGGATTGAGCTGTCAAACTGGAGCTCGCCATTGTTATTTGGGACTTGGGTTGTTTGTCTTGGGCTTTTCACTGTGATTTTGGGCTGGAATCTGAGATCTTGAAATGGAGTTAAACACAAAGCTTGGGCTCTTGGATGGAGTTATCTCTACTTGATCTGAGGCTTGGTCTTCTTATCACTACAGTGCTGGAGCTATACTTTTACACCTCGACTTTTGACTCTAGGTAAGTTACCTTTCTGTCTTCTCTTTCTATTCTTTTTGTTGTTGAACTTAATGTTGTATTTCACAGTGTGAAAAACTTGAGTATACGATATTTTTGGTTTTAATATTTCTCCTTAACCCTCAGCCATGATTTGGGTTTTTACTTGTATGCAATCTCTGCTTGATCTTTACTTAGCTTTGAAAGCTCACTAGTAAATAGATGCTATGCATTTTTGGACTCGGGTGAAATTGGGTCATTTTCTGTAGTTTTCTCCATATGACGTTCTTTTTGTTGACTTGGAGTTTTTTCAATAAAAGTTGTCTATGGTCGACAACAACTACCATGTTCTCTTTTATTTATTCCTCTTTGTCAGGCTATAAATTGACTGATGTTTTGAAAAAAAATTTAAGATGTGTTTGGACCTATCCATCATCTGGAATCCACCTTGCACTACGACAGTGATAACTATCTAACATTGTTTTGAATGACATTTCAACTCTAGCAATAATTTTTTCTCATGGGGTTTAAGCATGGGCTTGTGACACCCATGAACATCATTATTTTTCTTCCCGATACTAAAAACATGCATTCATTCAATTTAAATAGAACTTTTTCTCAAATATGCACATTACATTTAATAACATTTCTATCTATCTAATATTTTCATATGCAAATTCTAAACTTTTGACAATACTGTAAGTTACCTTCTTTCTGTATATGCACATGAAAATTGATAACAATGTTTATGATTAGACACTTCTTTATAACAACATTACTATTATTTTTTTATTTATGAAAAATAGTGTCATACACATATTACCATTATCCATTATAGGAATTATCCATGTTTAGTGAACTCTTACTGCCACCTATCTTTTAAGGCACTATCATTTGATTCCCTTGGCTCATACACACAAATGTTTTCTCTGTATTTGATGAACTCTATATTTGATATCAACAGTGTTAGAATACACATTGTCCTTGTTCTTTGGTGACACCATGAACATCACTGCATCTGCATATATATAAAAATTACATTTCATAGCACTGAATCTTGCTCATCTTTCTACATACCAGTTATGAATTATTTCTCATTTTCAAATGCACAAGTTGTCTTAAACATACATTGTCTATAGCATCTTTTCATTGCATTTGACCATCTTACAACAACATTGTTGTAATCTACATCTTGGCTCCAGTGGCATTAAAACTTGTAATAGAATGCATCAACCTTGTCTTCAAATGTTACTCATTCCAATATTGCAGCATACTTTATCCCATTGAGCTACAAATTGTGAGGTTCGAGCATAGGCTCGTGACACTCACTACACTTTTCTTTTTTCTCTTCTATTAGTGAATTCATAGATCACATTCTTTTTCCTTAAAATGCACTTCTTTTTACTTTGTTTGAAAACATCACCAAATCCATTATGTTAGGTTAGTGAACATGACCAACTGATCAATTTTTTTGTGTGAGTGCCATGTGTCATGACATTCATGCATGAATTTTCATTGATTGATTGTTTTCACTATCCTAACACTACCTTTCTTTTCTAAAAAAAGTTTCTTAGCAACAGGAACTAAGTCCCTTTAATTCAAATATCTGGTTTTAAAACAACTACTTATTGATACAATGTAGAATAATAACCATAGGTAGTAAAAGGTTTCATGGAGTTATGTCCCTTTAATACTATTTTTTTTTTTATGTAGATGCATACTTTTCCATTGTATTGATGTTATTGGTAGATGTGAGGTTCTAAAATTTTGATTTTTGTATGCTGTTTTAGGTTTCTATGCATTGCTTAGAACCAATTTGGCTATAAAACCTTTTCTTTCCATGATTGTAGGACAAGACCCCAAGACCTAATATGTAGGACATGAAGACTAATGACAAAGACATGAAGATTTGGACAAAGTTCAGACAACCAACTCCTAAATGCAGAAGACCCTACAAGGCAATGCATGGAACCCTACTCATGCTTCTATCATGCTTTCTTTTCTGTAATTTCCTCTAAGTTCCAAAATGAAAGATGTTATATGAATAGAACATTTATCTATTACATTCATTTTAAATTCACAATATAATGATTAATTATGAATTTAAAATTTTGAATATGATAAATGCTTAGAGTACAATGTAACTGATTATATGAATGCAATAGTAATTTATTTCATTTTCATTTTCTGAACAATAGTGTTTAAGAGGTGTACCTTTATGCATTTTTTTATTGTTTATGATTATCATCATGCATGTACAAATTTAGGATAAAAATTCAGGTGACTTCTGCTGGATGTTTGCCTGCTAGACATGAACTATAGATCTTATCCATTGGGCAATAGAGTCAAAACCATAAAATATCAAATGCAACCTTATTGAAATGAAAATGAAACTGAAACTTAGACCCATGCAACCTAACTAAGACTCATGCAACCTAAACTGACCTTGTGCCTTGAAGGCAGTTTATTGAACTAAAACCTAACCTACTCTAACCCTATCTAGTAGTGATACATGCTAAATAAATCCATTAACTGATTGAGAAAATTAACTGCCCATTATCCATAACTTAGAATTTTCAACATGCTTAAGGACAACCATACTGATATGGATGAATATCATTCATGTAATTAGCTGATGTAGGAAATTTTGCTGGGAAAAGTATTCACTTACTTGCCTAAATAACTTGGAGGAAAGAACCCTTTGGAAAGGATCCAAAAGGTGAAACGGTCCCTCCTTAGCTTCATCTTCTGATGGATTATCATGCTCAAGGGTGAACATGTTATTCTCTTATTTTTTGGACTCGTTCCCTGCTAAATGCATGATGGGGCAGTCTCTAGACAGAGAAAAATTGGGAATTTGTTTATGGTGCTCTCCTTATCATAGTCCTTCTGATGGACATGCACTAATCTGAGCTCCTTTTATAGAATGAGTTGAGGAAAAACTGAGACTGGATTATCATCAAGTCTCAAATAGAACTCTTCAAGATCATCCAAAAACAAGTCCTCCTCTTCATCCAAATTACATCTTTGCACTGATTTAGCCTAAGAAATTACTTGGTCTATAGCTCTTGAAAGCATAAAAATTTCTCATGCTCATATGCTCCCTTCTATTGGTCCCTAGTGTAGACACCTAAAATTGACCAGGTGTATCTCAAGCATTCAAAACTATAAATCTCAGCCAAATGCCTTAAAATCTCATCTCAATGCAAAACAAATGGATCAGATGAAATGGATAAAAATCAAATCAAATTAAAAGATCAAATAATCATAAAATCAAATAATTAAATTCAAGCCTAAATGGATTAATCAAATTATGCAATTGATTTTTCAATTGTATAGTTCAAAACAAAAAGATGAAATCCAACCCATTCACCCTTCCATGGCTAAATTAATTAAATGATTGAGTTATTTAATTCCTAATTTCTTTGAGACAACCAACCAACTTTCCCTCCATTTGAGAACACCTCAAAGTTTTGACTTAACCAAACTTTGATCATGATCAACTCACTCTACCCCCTACCCTTGGGAAAATGCTATAAATACAAGCCATTTCCTTTGTGTTTGGGATCCAAGAATTTCAAGAGCAAAAGCATCCTTATTATAGGCATATGGAGAGCATTTGAGAGATTTTGATCACATTTCAGTATTTGCATAGCATTTAGTATATCACGTTTAGGAGCATTTGTTGTTTTCTAACATATCTTGGAGCATTTTGAGCATTTTTAAGCTAGATTTGAGCATTGTTTATCATTCATTTCTCATTCTAAGATTGTCCTTGAGAGAGATTAATCCTGAGATCTCTCTTAACAAAGCTTAGATAGAGAACCATGAGATGATATGGAATTTTAGATTCAATTATTAGATTAAATCATATTTTATTTCCATAGAATTGTTGTTATTAGTCCTAATTTCATGAAGGTGTTAATCTTACACACACAAATGGCACCCACTGTGGAGCTCTAAGCCTCATTGCTAACATTTTTATCATAAAATTTTGTGTGTTTTGCTTTGTTCTTGGTGTTATTTTGCAGGAAACAGGAGAAGAGATGGCTATGCGATATTAAGAGCCACCTACAAACAATAAAATGCCACCTACAGAGCTTCTTTCATCTCCGTTTTTCATTTTTTAGCCGCGTGATAGATAAAGTGGGCCACCTGCTAGATAAAGTGTGTTGCCAGCTAGATAAAGTGTGCCACCTTCTATTTTTCAACAGTCGCTTACTAGAAAAACTCGGCTGCTCTTTACACTTTCTGTGCCGCCTACTAAGTTTTTTTTAGCTGCCTGTGATTTGTTATAAGACGCATATTAGGATTTAAAATCCACGTAGAAAGTTTCCATTTATGCTTAGCAACATTTAAATGCCTCCCTTTAACTGTTAAATGCCACGTAAATGTTTCTGCATTAAAATATGTTTTTATTGATTTACTCACTATTTTAACTCTCTGTGTTTTTCTGTCCCACAGATGAAAAATCACCCAAAGGTGCAAAAACTAGAGAAGCAAGTCACGAAGCACAACAAAGAGGTGAGAATAAAAACTAAAAATGACAAAGAAATACATACAACCAATCTATTAGAGAGTTTATTTGGGGAGGAACACTTGTATGATCACTACATCAAAGTGTTTTTTGCTTACAAATGAAAATTTCCTACTCTTTAATTGGTTTTCATGCCTAGTTCTTTAAAGCTTTAATTCAATAAATATTTTATTAAAAGAGATTTTAGGAGGAAATTTGTCATTTGAGTTTTCCAAAGTTTTCTTCACTTTGCCTTTCTTTGTGTTGACTAACTTGTTAGAGGAGCCAGAGTGGGAACAATCACCACTAGGTGAGTGAAAATAAGACAAAATACTCAAAAATGCGCCTAGCCTTGCTAGCTTCAAAAAATTAGGTATTTATCTAATCAATCTTGCATTGCTTAACTTGTGGAAAATTCTTTGAATCTAGCATAATTAGGGATACCCTACTATTTTCTATTCAAATGAGACATTAGGTATATGCTCTCAACTTTTTGAAGTTGATCAAAAAGCCAAAAGTGTCAAGTTGGGGCGGTAAAAAGAAAGGGCAGATTAATTGAACCACACATCTCATTTTTTTAAGAACCTCCTTGTCAAGAAGTTTAAAATGAACAAATCTATTTGAGGTGTTTGGAACAAAGAAAAAAAATAGGGAAATGCTCTTCACTCTTTGAGTGAATCAGATTCCCAAACTTGTTGGGCTGAGTTCGGTTTTGGATTTCCATATTCATGCTAGTTAAATGGATCTTTAAAGGGCTTGCCTCCTTAGAATTGCCTTACGAGGACGATGAGAGGGAACAACCCACAGTGGGAGATATTCACATTTACCGTGATGTCATCAGACCCAGTATAGATAGATGCACTTTACCGTAATCAGAAAGTGACTAAAACTTGTGTAAGCCATACTCACTTCCTCTAGTAGTCGTTCGGGATTGCGTAAAATCATACTTTTGTGCGTGTGGGAAGCCTACAAGGGGGTAAAGGATCTTGTCAAAGATTTAGACTAGAATAATTTGAGATCTTAATAAAGTAGCAGACCTACCTTTGTAGAGCCATTATTAAAAGCCAAATTTGTTGACTCTAAGGTAGACTCTTTGGAAGACATTCTTGTGCAAACCTGTCAAAATATCTGAGAACATACACTTTTAGTGTGGTTTTAGGGATATGGTACAACTTTGATGTGTGTTTTGATCTTGTACGCTTTTCTCATGCAAGAATCCTTTTTGATAAATCTGATCAAAGACTTAAAACTTTTTAATCCAGAAAAATACAAAAAAATTGATAAAATCAACTTTGATCAGCAAAGAGATGCATACCATCATTTCAAAGCTACGTACAAATGAAACTGGACTGCTTATAAATCTTAAAATTCCACTTGAAATAATTCAATAGTCGCGTAAGCTGCTAGAAAGTGCCATGTATAAACATTATAAAACTGCCTATCAATAGGCAAATGTCGCCTGCTAACTGCAGAGTGCTGCGTACAGGATTTCCAGTGATCACGTATTAACAGTAAAAGGATACCTACACATAGGTAAGAGCCACCGATAAATTTAAAAGGAAAAATAGTGGGTATATGCTAAGGGGTTGAAAATAAGAAAGTTTCATTTCTAGATACCCTTTTGGACGTTCTACCTCTATGGATACTTAACTAGATCAGAATCCACCATTATTGGACATTTTGCAAATTTATCCATCGATTGATCATTAAAGCAAGTTAAAAACCTAAGATCTTCATTTGATATATGTTAATACCAGTTTTTACTCGATCCCATTACATCAAGACTACCCTACAACCAGAAGGATCTTATCTAAGGCAAGAGTGTCCTTTTCTGGGTTATCCTTTCTCTTCAAGACCCTTGCAAGAACCCATCCAAGAAGCAGAACCAAGGATGTCTTTCCCATTTGGCCATATAGATCCTGATCAAATCAATCATGTGAACAAGGATATGAACAAATAGGGAAATGTTGATCCTAACAACAAAGGATCCAACAATAATACCAATGGAGGAACAAACATGGACCCTAACAATCAAGGGATGAACAATACCAACAATGGGGGCAACATAGACCCTAATGATGAGGTGTTAATAGATGAAAAGGTTAATGAGGCTATGCAAAGCCCTTTCTTCATGAAACTTATGGAAAAAGTGTTGGAGAAAGACAAGGAGAAGTACTTTCTAGACCTAGCACAAACGGGTCTCAAACTTCCACATGATTATGATGTCACCAAAGTCAAACAAAAATAAGTTGAGGCTAACCCCATTGAAATCATGAACAAACAATTCCAACTTTTCCAGATGCAAATGGACACAATAAAACAAAGTGGGGCTCCTAAACCCTTTTCTATCGAAGCTTTGCATCCATTTCCATTTGAGAAATCTTTAATCATGATCCCATTTCCAACAAATGCCATTTATCCTAAATATGACAAATATGAAGGAACATATGATCCTCAAGATCACTTAAGGGAATTTTGTGCCCTAAGTCTAGAATTCATGCATGAAACAACTTACCTTATGAGGTTATTCCCTAGAAGTTTGGGAGGTATGGCAATGGAGTGGTTTTCAAAGTTACCCTCTGGCATTCGAACCTTTGAGGAATTGGCATCTAAGTTTGTAATTCACTATTCCTATAACATCAAACACAAGGTTACAATGCTTAATCTATGCAACACCAAATAGAGAGAAGGAGAAGGATTCCTTCTTTTCCTACAACGATGGAGAGCGTTATTTGCTAGATACCCTTGAAGTGTACCCGAAAAGGAAAAGATGGATATTTTAATAAAGAACTTGAATCATGAAATGAACTATCGATTAAGGATACAATGTCCTAGATAATTCCAAGACCTAATTGAGAATGGGGTGACAACGGAAGAGGTATTGATAAAAAGTGGAGAAATCAAACTCTACAAAGATAACAAGAATAACAACAACAACAATACCTCCAACAATAATCAAAATTGAAATTAAAACAACAACAACAGTCAATTTTGGACAAAGAATAAAAATAATAAAGGAGTGGTTAATGATGGAGTGGTGGAGGCTAACACTTTAAAGGATACCCCTTTCAATCTCACTCAAAACTCAGCTCAAGACAATAATGTGAATCAGGCACCCAAAGTACCCTTCAACAACAACACTAATAACAACTTTGGGAATAATCAAGGGACTCCCAAGTCTAAACCTTTCTTTGCACCTACACCCAAAAGGACATTCACTAACTTGTGTGAATCATTGGAGAATGAATTAAGGACACTTATTGCAAATAAACTTATCTATCTACCAAAGGCTCAACCATATGAACCTCACATCAAGCCAAACTGGTGGAATGAGAATAACCATGTGACTATCATCAAAATAGGGGATATAAGACCAATGATTGCTTGTGTCTCAAACATGTGGTACAAGATCTCATAGAAAATGGTGTGATACAAGTGGACAGCCCTCAAACTAATGAAGATCACACAACCTTTAAAACGCCTTTCTATAAGCATGAAAAAGGAGAATCTTCCAATTCAAACAGTGGAGGAAACAGTGCGAATAATGCAAGAGGCAATCATAGTGTTAACTTTGCTCATACTTATGAAAATACCATCAATGTTATTGTGGTTAAAGATCAACCTATCCAAGGGTCCACTAATTCCATCACAAGGGGGCAAGCCTAAAAGGTTACCCTCCAAGGGAGTACTCCTATTACTATTGGCCCTAAAACACCAACTATTTTGGCTAAACAAACACCACCCACAACAAAGCCTTATAGTTTGGTGGTGTGTGTGTGTAAATGGGTACCTGTTGAAAATGACACAAACACTCAATAGGTCATTGCATTAGCTCAAATGGTTAGTCAAAATGTTAAAAACCACTAATATCGGTCTATTGCCTTCTAACTAGAAAGAGTGTAATTAGTTGCATATCAGCCCTCAGAATATGCTCCAAATCAGTGACCAATACTATCCTAGCATGAAGGATTTGATTAAAAACAA
>MU224871.1:871529-923924 GCA_018584345.1 Thuja plicata | reverse complement strand
CTATTATTATTATTTATTTATTTATTATTATTATTATTATTATTTTTCTTTTTTGGTTTTTCTTTTTTGTTTTCAGGTAGTCTTTTCTTTCCCCTTGGTTTTTGTGCCTCCTTTCTCACCCCGACCATCCTTTTATCTTCTGAGTGAAACCAAGTCTGCAACTTATTATTTTTACACTTCCTTATTGCTCTTACATCCTGATGATGGATCACAGAGTGTGATCCGAAATGTTGATGCTTAAAAATACACACAATCAAAACCCAGAAATCAAAGCTCAAATTCAATGGATTGTGGAAATCTAATCGATTTAATGAACCTGAACAAGTCAATGTAGAAAAAGCACCTCTTTTCACTCAATGGGTAGGTGAACCTTGGGTACCTTCATGGGTAGGAGATTCTAACCTAGTGTTTAATCCACATGCTTTCTTTCCCATAGAAATCTTAGAGGATTCTAATGAAGAGGATTTTGATCCTTCTTCCATGGACCATCTTGAAGAGGCACATGTCATAGACCTTGACAATACAATGTATGAACCATCAAATGAATTCATGTCCTTAAATCCTTCAAATGAAAGCCCATCCAATGAATCTTTGTCCTTAATACATCTTGAACTTATCGATTGGGATCTTTTAGAGCCAAATGACTTACTCTACTTCCCAAATGACAATGCAATGGCTTTATACCTCAATACGGTTGAACCCAATTCTTCCACCAATGAATTTACTCTAGACATGATGATAGGGGCAGGTGTTCAACCTATTAATCCAAAAAATGAAGAGAAACTATACAAAAAAATGAGAAGGTCTAATGGTGAAAACCATCATGTGGTAGTGCTAGACCCCAAAAATGTAAAAATAAAGGATGTTTCCAAAGGTGAAAACCCAAATGTGGCACCTAAGGGAGAGAGGTTGGACACCTTACCAGCTCATGAAGATGAAAGATCACCTATACTTATTGAATCCACAGAAAAGGTTAACATTGGAACATAAGAGGATCCTAAATTCATTCACTTAGCAGCATCTTTAAGTCCCTTGGAGAGAGAAGAATTCATTGCATTATTTCAAGAAAAACAAATCAACTTTGCATGGTCATATGTTGATATGCCTAGATTAGATCCAAGTTTCATAATGCATCTCTTAAATGTGAAACCAGGGGTTAAGCCCGTCAAGTAGAAGTTGAGAAAAATGCATCCACATGTACCCCTTTTAGTCAAAGCTTAATTGGAGAAATTGATCAAGGCAAGATTTATAAGAGTAATAACATATGCCAAATGGATCTCCAATATTGTACCAGTTACCAAATATGATAAGACCATAACATTTTGCACATATTTCAGAGATTTAAAGCTTGCTTGTCCAAAAGGTGACTTTCCATTACCTAGCATTGATGCTATTGTGGATCTCACTGCAGGTCATTCTATGTTTTCACTTATGGATGGATTTAGTGGGTATAATAAAATTTTCATTGCAACTGAGGATCAAGAGAAAACAACCTTTACATGCCCATGGGGTACCTTTTGTTGGAATGTAATGCCCTTCGGTCTCAAAATTTTTTGGAGCCACTTATCAAAGAGCCATGACGACCATTTTCCATGACATGATGCACACGTTTATGGAAGATTATGTGGATGAAATTCTAGCTAAGTCACATAAAAGAAAATATCATTTATCCATACTTGACAAGATTTTTACAAGGCTAGAAAAATTCAAGGTGAGACTTAACCCAAAGAAATGTTCTTTTGGGGTACAATCTGGAAAACTCCTAGGGTACATTGTTTTAGCAAAAGGCATTGAAGTAGATCCTGAAAAGGTACAAGCAATAATGGACACGGACATTCCAAAGAATATTAGTCAAATGAAGTCACTTCAAGGAAGACTTCAATCTATAAGAAGTTTCATTTCTCAATTGGTGGAAAAGTGCCATTCTTTCACCAGATTACTACATAAAGACACCATATTCATGTGATATGAGGAGTGTGATAAAGCCTTCACATTATTAAAAACATACTTGATGAATCCACCTATCTTGATGTCACCAATTCAAGGAAAAACTTTGTCACTCTATATTTCAACAACAGAAAGATCTTTACGAGTCTTATTGGCACAAGAGGACGATGAAGAAAAAGAAAGAGCTATCTACTACCTGAGTAGAACATTGATCAAGTATGAGTTAAACTATAGCTTCATGGAAAGGGCTTGCCTAGAAATGGTATTTTCCTCTTAAAAGTTAAGACATTATATGTTGTTGCATAAGGTGAAGCTCATAGCCAAGATTGATCCCTTAAAATACTTGCTTAGCAAAACAAATTTTATTGGAAGGATTGCAAAGTGGGTCATGGTACTTAGTGAATTTGACATTGAATATGTTGATAGGAAATAAATCAAAGGTCAAGTTATAGTAGATCAATTGGCTGAATATCCTCAAGAATCTACACATCCTATGCAAGTGGAATTCCCCGATTCTGAAATTGTGAATGTAGAAGCTAAGACATGGACTCTATACTTTGATGGATCCTATACCAAAAATGGTAGTGGAGCATGCATTCTTTTGATTACACCACAAGGTTACACAATCCCAAAATCTTATAAGTTATTGTTCCCTTGCACCAATAACATAGCAGAGCATGAAGCTTTGGTCATAGGCATCAAGATGGCCTTGGAATGGAATGTCACATAATTACAAGTCTATGGGGACTCTCAATTAGTCATTAATCAAGTTAATGATGAATATAATAATAAGGATGAAAAAATGATGCCTTACAAGAAATTGGTGGATAATTGGAAAAAGTACTTTGCTTTCATTACCTTTGAACAAATTCCAAGAGACAAGAATAGAGCAGCAGATGCAATGGCTACTTTGACATCTTTACTTCAAATGCCCAATCAAAATGAAAAGTATGAGTTCTTGGTGGAAGAATTGGTTAAACCAACATTTGACCTACCTGATACCCAAATTATCTCCCTTTTAAATGGACATGAATCACCATGGTATGGACCCATCTATGCCTACCTAAAAGATCAAACCCTACCTATAGACGAAACCCGCGCTCAAGAGAGAAATTTCATAAGACAAGTAGCCCATTATACTATCCTTTCTAACACATTGTATCGTAAAGGTCTTGACCAAACACTCCTTAGATGTCTAGAGGAAGATGAATCAAAATTAGCTTTAAAAGACATCCACGAGGGGATTTGTGGGTCACATTCAAGTGGTTTAAACCTAGCTAAGAAAATCTTATGTATAGGGTACTTTTGGAAAATGTTAGAAAGAGATGCTTGTTAATATGTCAAAATTTGTGCAAAATGTCAATACCATGGAGATCTGATCCATGCACCAGCACAAGAATTACACCCTTTTGTCACACCATGGCCATTCTATCAATGGGGTTTTGATTTGATTGGCATGATTTATCCACCCTCTTCAAATGGACACAAGTATATAATCACGGCAACATAATACTTCACTAAATGGGTTGAGGCTATCCCTTTATCAACTGCAATAGGGAAGCAAATTTCCATCATTATCCTAAATCATATCATTTATAGATATGGCATTCCTCACACCATCATCACGGATAATGGAAAATAGTTTAAGAACAAAGATGTTGATGAAATTTGTGACACATTTCATATTACACATCACTATTCATCCATTTACTATCTCCAAGGTAATGGACAAGCAGAAGCTACCAACAAGAACATCCTTAAAATCCTTATGAGATATGTTGGAAAATCAGGAAAGGATTGGCATCTTCAAATCAATCTAGCATTGTGGGCCTATAGGACTAGTATTGGAACCCCGACAGGAGCTACACCTTTTTCATTGGTTTATGGGGCTGAAGCTGTTCTACCTTTAGAAGTTGAAATACCATCCCTGAGAGTCTCATTGCATGGATTAACAACAGATGAAGATTATAGAGTTTCCCGACTTCAACAATTGGAATTTTTGGAGGAACATAAAAATCAAGCCTATGATCATTTGAAAGTGTATTAGAATCAAATTTCAAGGAATTATAACAAGCATATCAAACCAAGAACCTTTCAAGTAGGAGATCTAGTATTGAGAGAAAATCCAAAAATTCAGGCTGATAGAGAAAAGAAAGGAAAGTGGGAAGCAAATTGGCTTGGTATTTTTGTCATTGTTTCATCATTTGGAATGGGGACCTACAAATTGGCCAATTGTAATGGTGATGAATTGAAAGAACCTATCAATAGCATTCAGGAGGTTCCACACCTGATTTAGAAGAAAGAGTATCAGATGAAAGAGTATAAGTTGAGAGTATCAGATGAGTCAGCATCACCTTTGTACATGGAAAAATTCAAAAATACCAAAACAAATGAGAAAAGATCAAAATACAAAAAAATTATAAATTTAAAAAGCCAAAAACATTTGAAAAAGAGAAAAAAGTGCCTTGGTGAAAACCTAGCAATAAGCACCTTGGTAGCAAAAAGGGAAAAAGACAAAAGGAGCAATAAACCCAAGAGATGAAAACCTGGAAATAGGCACCTTTTATCCCTTAGGTCTTTCCTAGTTGCATTTGTCCATATTGTGTTTCATCATCTCATTTTTCCATAGCCTCATTGCATCCGTCATTTGTGCATCGTCCTAATAAAAGTCTTAGAGATGCATTTTTGTTGCATTCTAGGTTCAGTTGCCCTAAGTTTAACATTGGTCACATTTATCACTTGGGGGCATGCATCATAAAATTTTGGTACCAACTGGATTCAATAGTGCAACATATTTGTTACACATCAGAAGTAGATTTTCAGATTCAGAGGAGAGAGATATTTGGAACATGTGATAGATATCATTGTTCAACCCTAAATAGTTCGATCGCAT
This sequence comes from Thuja plicata, assembly GCA_018584345.1. Lineage (NCBI taxonomy): Eukaryota > Viridiplantae > Streptophyta > Pinopsida > Cupressales > Cupressaceae > Thuja > Thuja plicata. The sequence continues at coordinate 919,084 of MU224871.1, read as the reverse complement.
AACATAATCCTTGACCTTCATTGACTTATTTTATCAGGATTAAAAATTGACACACCCTAAATGATCAGACTATCTGGAGTTCTTATTTGAAAATCTTGATACATTTCACAAACACTTGAAATTTTTGATGATTTTTTCATTGACTTTTTTGAGTCATGTTCTTTTTAGCTAATCAATGATATTTCGACTCGATTGGAAATTATAGAGACATAATGTTTTCTTAAGCTTCTGAGTGACTGTTTTGAGGAAGATCCTTTTACTTGTGTGAATTTATCTAAGGACATGGTCATCAAAGAACCATCGAGGACATTCATATGGGAAGGAGGGTTAACCTTTGTTTGTTCACGCAAAAGAATACCTTGGCTATTTAGGTTTTCCATATCTTAATACCAACATCAACTTGCAACATTGAATCTGGTTAAATCAGTATTCATACTCCCATAGTTGGTCATTCAACTAGTGAGGGTTGTACTTGGTTTCATAGAAAGGGGTTACCACATGAGAGAAAGTCATATTCATATTCTTATGGTCACAGTGGCACCAATAACGATTGTATTGACTCCTAGTTCCACAACGCTTTATGGTGAAAATATATCTCAGTTTGCATTTCTTTTGCAAACCTCAAGGACAATTAGTTGCATTGCATCTTCATGTTAGATTCAATTGCATCTTCATGTTAGATTAAATTACATCTTCATGTTAGATTAAATTTCATCTTCATGTTAGATTAATTGTATTCTCCAAGTTAGTTTTAAAATGGCTTTCCTTTCTAGCAATTTTCTAAGTTCAAGGGGGGGAATTAAAGTTTGACAACACTTCATCAATTTAATGGTTTCAAGTCATCAATATGAGATTTTCCTTTGCATTCATAATCATTAATAATTATACATTATATTTTCATGTCAAGTGAAAAATCAAAGAAAAGACAAATTAATCACTATCCACTTATCCATATCATTTAGAATTGCACATCATAAGTTAATTGCATACATCCAAAATCAAAAAGATAGTTGCATTCATTTATCATAGCACTAAGTATTGCATCCATTACATTGCATAATCCATACATAGTTAAATCAGAAAAGCATATAGAACAAAGTTGCATTAATATCATTTGCATCCATTTATCTATGTCCTACTCTAAGACATCGCATCCAAAGCATAATAGAAATAAATACATCATAGAAATATATAGATATGCATACAAGGAAATCTCATAACATCATCAAAGGAGGGATCAAAGATCATCATAGATAAATGTCCATCATCAATGTCTATAATATAAATCAAGAATCAAAGGTACATCAATAAAATGCTCCATACATCAAAGTCCTGATAAAAAATACATATGATACATCATCTATGCCATATCAAGATATCATGGATCCCAATTTGTCTCATGACCCAGCATGGGCACCTAATCCATCTCCAGCTAAACCCATGCCTGAACCCCCTGCACCATTAGGATCCCTATCACCTACTCTATCCTATGTACTAGGAGGTGCCTGACTCATGCTCGCACTGGTAGGTAACTAAGCCAGAGTAGTCAGAAACTGCTGCAGCATAGTAGAAACCTAATCCAATCGAGTTGTAACCGTAGTCATCCCTGCCTGTAAACCCTCAACATCCTGCACTAAACCATCCACAATGGGAGGAATTGGAGCTGCCTGTGATGCTGGAGGAGCCTATGGTTCCTGTGGCTCTTATGGTACCTGTGGTATCACTGGTGTCGTACTACTTTGTGGATCAATTTGTGGAATCTGTCCATGCCCTGGAACCTGTCTGGCCACCTAGACATGTCTGTGTCTATGTCTGGCCCGATCTACACCAACTATCAAAGGAACCTTACCCTATGGTACATGTGCCTATGCTAATCTCTTCCTAGGCTACCTAAATCCACCACCTCATCCTCTAACATGTCCACCTCTCATCTGAGGTCTTGCAGCTCTCTCTACTCATGGCATCCTAGGTGCCCTCTGAACCCTATGTATACAAGGTCTCCTGCCATCATCATCATCACCATCATCTCCATCATCCTCTAAAGACTCATCTACATTGCGAATAGGCTCTACTATATCAGTGAATCAAACAAAGTGATGTATCATGAACCACTCTTGATACTCAGCTGACATCCCTACATATGCCACATGTGTCATCAGATCCCAAATGACATATCCCAACTGATCAATCTATAAACAAGCCAACTGATATTCCACCTATGCTCCCCACATCGATCTCTCCACCTTTACCCTGGCATAAAGTTCCATACCCTGAGGCATGTCCTGAACATGGCCGTACTGACGGAGTACCCTCCCAAAGAAGAATCTCTTAATAACTAATGGTGATCGGTCGATCATCCATCGAGGAGAAAACATATATGGAAGCTCATCATCATCCTCCTGCCAACTCTCACAATGAAGATATGGCCTCCACATGACCTGATCTATGTCATCAATGGTATGTCTCCAAAAGTCAACCTTGCCCAGATGATGCTGGACAACCATGCCATCATACATAAATGCATAAGGATATCCACGGACCCGCACTCATGCTAAAACTAGTCTAGTAATAGGGAGATGCTCCCATGACCACAACTGTAATATAACTACACCTGCAGAAAGAGCTACACTACACTGATAAACAACCTCATGAAGATCATGATATAACTATGCTAAAACACATGAACCCCAATCAAATATCTGAGGATGCACAATCAAATCCTCCAATATACGGCCCCATCTGACCGCAAAACCACATCCTCTCCTATCTAGAAGAAGTAATCCTCCTATCATAGCTCCTAACAATGCTAGTAAAGTGGGAAAAGAGGCAAGCTATGCCCAAGTAATGAATTCATCCACAATGGTGTTATCTCCAAACACCCATCTGCATACACTTCTATCATACACTGAATCATAATACACCCATTCTCCATGAGTCAGGATCCTCAATAATCTGTAAACATCCTCAGGTGTGATAGTCATCTCGCAGAGGGGTAGATGAAATGTATTATGGTCAGAGTGCCATAGCTCTGTCATAGGTGTCAAAAGGCCTCGGTTCAACTGAAACTAAGGGAGATCTAGAAGAAAACTAAGACCACATGTCTCAATAGTACGCCGCTCAGGAGGCACAAGCTCATCAACTAAATTGAATATCCAAGATGCTACACCCTGTACCCTCAACTTACGGTAATGTTTCTACATTTTGAAATAAATTAAATCATATTAGTCTTTCTCTTGGTGAACCATTCTACGCTAATCAAACACATTAAATCTATATTTTCTCTAACTTGAGTGTATCAACTTAATGCTCCTAACCTCTATAATTGTGAGACACAGACAATTTGTAATCATATCTAATTGACCTATCAAACATTCATCACTATGACTTTTCTAATATCCTAAAACACTAAGTGACAATCTGGATGAACATTTTCTAGCTTGGAATCCAATTGAGTTATCTGAATGATCGATCAAAGGGATTTCATCTATTCTCTATCTCAAATTTCAAACTTCATGGTAGGCAGCACTTTAATAAGTGTACATAGCTTTTCAAGCCCCGCAGCATTTAAATCATGAAATGCAACACTTTACTACTCGGAGGCGGCGCTTTGCTAAGAAGGCAGCCTTTTAAAGCCCTACGCAGTTTTTTACATATCATAAGCGGCCTTTAAAAACTACCATTTTTTAGGTGGCTCTTTGCTATTTGGGTTACCAAGTTTGCCCTAATTCTTACGTGGCTAAGGATTGCTCCTACGTAGATTTTTAACACATGGAGGTGGCTTCTCTATGCCTTACGCAACACTTTATCTATCCTACATGACTTTTCACTAAGTTTTACCTAGAAAGCATTAAAAACATGTATTAAATGTTATTTAAAGAGCAATAAATGCACTAGGAAAGTTCAAACCATTCACCAGAGGCCCGTAGTCAGAAGGTCTCTGATATCTATGCACTCGCTTGAACCTATGCTCTCGAATGGGGACCACCATCTTTGTCAATCGTCAGAGGCTCAGAGCAAAATCTCAATAGTAAAAAGTGAAAATGAATAGTAAATTAGGGTTTTTCAACCTATTTAAGCTATTTTACCCTATTCTGTGAGATTTTTTGACCCAGTCAAACCAAATTTGCATATTTTGCACACTAGGGCATTTGTCAACATCTTTCAGCATCATTCTTTATCAGAAATGCAATCATCCTGGATCCATCCTATCAGCATTGTTCATCAAAATTTTCACACCTACGATCAATATGATTTCATTTTTGAGGGGGAATCATCATATCATCCAACTTGAATTCTACACCATATCTTACATAAAATTTGGGGCATTCAAATTTCAAACTTTATTAGAATATCATATCAGAGTTTCATAATCAGAGTATCACATCAGAGCTTGCTATTAGAGTATCATATCAGGGTTTCATATCAGGGTTTCATATCAGGGTTTCAAATCTAGTTTTCATATCAGTCAATCAGCTCATCAATATCAAATCAATGATTAGGACAATCAAGATTTCTTTGAATCAATGCGCTTTGTACATCAATTGAAAGAGGGGCATTTGTAGACACCTAAAATTGACCAGGTGTATCTCAAGCATTGAAAACTATAAATCTCAACCAAATGCCTTAAAATCTCATCTCAATGCAAACAAATGGACCAAATCAAATGGACAAAAATCAAATCAAATTAAAAGATCAAATAATCATGAAATCAAATAATTAAATTCAAGCCTAAAGGAATTAATCAAATTATGCAATTGATTTTTCAATTGTATAGTTCAAAAAAAAAAGATCAAATCCAACCCATTCACCCTTCCATGGCTAAATTAGTTAAATGATTGAGTTATTTAATTCCTAATTTCTTTGAGACAACCAACCAACTTTCCCTCCATTTGAGAACACCTCAAATCTTTTGACTTAACCAAACTTTGATCATGATCAACTCACTCTACTCCCTACCCTTGGGAAAATGCTATAAATACAATCCATTTCCTTTGTGTTTGGAATCCAAGAATTTCAAGAGCAAAAGCATCCTCATTATAGGGATATGGAGAGCATTTGAGAGCTTTTGATCACATTTCAGCATTTGCATAGCATTTAGTATATCATGTTTAGGAGAATTTGTTGTTTTCTAACATATCTTGGAGCATTTTGAGAATTTTAAAGCTAGATTTGAGCATTGTTTATCATTCATTTCACATTCTAGGATTGTCCTTGAGAGAGATTAATCTTGAGAGCTCTCTTAACAAAGCTTAGATAGAGAACCATAAGATGATATGGATTTTTAGCTTCAATTCTTAGATTAAATCATATTTATTTACCATAGAAAACTTTTTATTAGTCCTAATTTCATGAAGGTGTTAATCTTACACACACACACACACACACACCAGGATTTGATGAAGATGCTAGTTGAGGCATGTTGTCTTCCTCAACATAGTTGGGAAGTTCTTCTGAAAAAAAAACTTTGCATCTCTTGTTCAACACCCTCTTCTCTTTGTTCATTGCAAAGAGACTCCTTAAGTTGTATATGATAAGCATCCTTGTATTTCATAGCTATGGAAATCAACGGTCATATTGTCTCTTCATGCTTCTGTAGATCTTTATCATGAAAATCCTTATGAGCTGCTAGCTCTCTTTGGAAATCTTCTTCTTTTGCATCTGTAGCAAGAGTAACTTTTATCAACTTTTTTTCACAAACTTCCTTTAGTGTTGCTAGTTTTCTTGCAAGGGATGCTTATTTTATTTTTTGTTCAACAATAACCTCTTCATAATGCCTCCATCGTGCATTGAAATTCTCCTTTGCTTGTGTCTTCATATGTCTCTTCTATGTTTCCAACACTTCTTCATATTGTTTCTTATGTTCTTCCATCTCTTTATGAACAATTGACTCATGACATATGTGCAGATACATAAAATAATTCCTACTACATTTCTCCTGATAAGACAACCTTTCTTGTTATTGTGCATGTGCTTGTTGTAAAATCTCCTCTTTCTAGACCCTCAATTCTTGTTGGAACTCAGATTCTTGTTGCCTCTTGACATCTGCAATCTGCATAGTCAAGTCATACAACATGTGCAACTACATATTTTGACATGAATGAAAACTATCCAATGGATGAAAATCATCTATAAATGTAATTCATTTTGACCTACTCCCTTGAGAGCAGTCCCACCAGGCATGCCAAAAACTGTTAAGGCCTTGAAATATCACCCTAACTCAGACATTAGGGCATACTAATATCTCATGGTAACAATGGAAACCTTCCTGAGTTGTGGGTAGACTCTGATTAAGAAGGAATCTCTTGATTCTAGGCTAGTTCCTATTAGATTTGGAATATCACCTATGACTGATTCTCTGATTGGGGAAAAGGAAAAGGAAAACTTAAAATTGAATAAATAAACTAAAAAGGTGATACACCAATATGGATTAAGATTAATCCAAACTTCAAACCAGCATCCACAAGACACACGCTACTGATATTTGTACTAAACATTCACCACTCAACTTATAGGTTGACCAAAAACTCTCACTGTTAGGGTTTGCAGCACAAAAAATGATAATCTACCAACACTTTAAGATTCTACAAAAGGTTATATTTTGACAACTTAGAGAAGGAATTATATAAATTTGTTTATCTATGCTATAAAACACATTACACTTAAATGCTTAAAAGTTGAAAAGGATTGATAAAAAAAGCTCAAAAAACATGTGAATAATGTCAAACTTGCTTTATTTTCTTTAAAATATGCAAATGGTTACATGCCAAGATAAAAAACATGCCAAGGAATAAGTTACATTCACTTGAAAATAAGCTTGCATCAAAACTAAACCTATGGTTACAAAATGATACAGAAGGCACAAAGGAACAAATAAGTTCACAAAAACACCTTATCTCCAAATTATGAACCCCTAAAACTAACTAGGAAGCTCAAATATATACCCTCTCAAGGCTAATTTTGAAAACCCAATGCTGTCAAAAATTCCTCCAAATCAGCTAGGAAACCCTAACTAATAGGCATAACTCATGCCTTAACATATACCCCCCAATGTTGGTTACAAAAATAATGTATTTTTATTTACATGAAACCAACATATACCAATAACCCTATAATAAACAATCCCTAACCCCATACAACATATACCCCAAACCCTAAACCCATTACACATAACCCAAAACCTTTCCTAAACTAATGCCTCTCAGCATAACTCAAGGTCAACATGACCGATACCTAACAGTCACCAACTCTCTAAAATATCCACATCATGGCATAAGATGAGTGGTCATTGCACTAATGTTGTGGACTTCTATTTTTAATGCATTTACTGCTTACTATACTTCAACTTCAATGTTTTAGCAAACTTGTATTTGTGTCTTGGTCATCGCATTTGCATTTGCATTTGGGTAACATGTGGGTTTGAAACCCTACCGCATCGCACTGATTGTTGTGATTATTGCATTGATTATGAAATTTTCCTTTCTTCACTGGGCTCGAGCTGTTGAACTGGAGCTCGCTATTTTTATTTGGGACTTGGGTTGTTTGTCTTGGGCTTTTCACTATGATTTTGGGCTGGAATTAGGGATCATGACATGGAGTTAAACACAAAGCTTGGGCTCTTGGCTAGAGTTATCTCTATTTGATCTAAGGCTCAGGCTTCTTATCACTACAATGCTAGAGCTATTATTTTACACCTTGACCTTTTGACTCCAGGTAAGTTACCTTTCTTTCTTATCTTTCTATTCTTATTGTTTTTGAACTAACTATTGTATTTCACAGAGTGAATTGGCAGGATTTTTTGTTTTAATGCTTCTTCTTAACCCACTGCCATGATTTGGGTTTTTACTTGTATGCAATCTCTGCTTGATCTTTACTTATCTTTGAAATCTCACTGTTAAATAGATGTTATGCATTTGTGGACTCGGGTGAAATATGTTCATTTTCTATAGTTTTCTCCATAAAATGTTCTTTTTGTTGACTTAGAGTTTTTTAAATAAAATTTGTCTTTGGTCGACAACAACCACCATGTTCTCTTTTATTTCTTCCTCTCTGTTGGTCTGTGACTCGACTGATATTTTGATAGTTTTTTTAGGATGTGTTTGGACCTATCCACCGTTTGGAATCTACCTTGCACTGTGACAGTGATAACTGTCTAAGATTGTTTTGAATGGCATTTAGACTCCAGCAAGAATGTTTTCTCATGGGGTTCAAGAATGGGATCATGACACACATGAACATCACTATTTATCTACCTGATTATAAAAACATGCATTCATTCAATTTAAACATCACTATTTCTCAAATCTGTGCATTACATTTAATAACACTACTATCTATCTAATATCTGCATATGCACATTCTAATCTTTTGACAATACTGTAAGTTACCTTCTTTCTATATATCCACATTATAATTGAGATTAATGTTTTTTATTAGACACCTCTTTATAATAGCATGACTGTTATTTTGTTCTTTAGGAATAACAGTGTCATACTCATATTACCATTATCCATTACTAACATTATCCATGTTTAGTGAATACTTACTGCTACCTATCTTTGAGGGCACTGTTATTTGATTCCCTTGGTTCATACACACTAGTGTTTTCTCTGTATTTGATGAATTCTATATTTGATATCAACAATGTTAGAATACACATTGTCCATGTTCTTTGGTGACACCATGAACATCACTGCATCTCCATATGCATAAAAATTACAATTGATAGCATTAAATCTTTCTCATCTTTCTACATATCTCATCTTTCTACATATCAATTACAAATTCTTTCTCCTTTGCATATGCACAAATTTTCTTGTACATACATTGTCTATAGCGTCTTTTCATTGTATTTGACCATATTACAACAACATTATTGTACTGTGCATCTTGGCTCCAATGGCATTAACACTTGTAACAAAATGCATCAACATTGTCTTCCCATGTTACTCATTCTAATTTTGCAGCATACTTTCTCCCATTGAGCTACAACTTGTGAGGTTCATGCACAGGATCCTGATACTCACTACACTTTTCCCTTTTCTCTGTTATTAGTGAATTCATAGATCACATTCCTTTTCATTAAAATGCACTTCTATTTACTTTGTTTGAAAACATCACCAAATCCAATATGTTAGGTTAGTGAACATGACCAACTAATCAATTTTTGTGTGTGTGTCATGTGTCATGACATTCATGCATAAATGTTGGTTGATTGATTATGTTCACTATCCTAACACTAACCTGTTGTTCTGAAAAAAGTTTCTTTGCTACAGGAACTAAGTCCCTTTAATTAAGATATCTATTTTTAAAACAACAACTAATTGATACAATGCAAAATGATAACCATAGGTAGTAAAAGGTTTCATGGAGTTATGTCCCTTTGATACTATTATTTTGTTGATGTAGATGCATACTTTTCCATTGTATTGATGTTATTGGTAGATGTACAGTTCTGAAAGTTTGATTGTTGTATGTTGTTTTAGGTTTCCATGCATTGCTTAGATCCAATTTGGATCTAATGCCTTTTATTTACATGATTGTAGGATAGGACCCCAAGACCTAAGATACAGGTCATGAAGACTAATGACAAAGACATGAAGATTTGAAATTTTTTTAATCAACCAGCTCCTAAATGCAGAAGACCTTACAAGGAAATGCATGGACCCCTACTCATGATTCTATCGTGCTTTCTTTTCTGCAATTTCCTCTAAGTTCCAAAATAAAAGATGTAATATGAAAAGAACATTTATCTATTACATTCAGTTTAAATGCACAATGTAATGATAAATTTTGAATTTAAAAAATTGAATATGATCAATACTTAGAGTACAAAGTAACTGATAATATGAATGCAACAACAATTTATTTCATCTTCATTTTCTAAACAATAGTGTTTAAGAGGTGTACCTTTATGCAATTTTTTATTGTTTATGATTATCATCCTGCACTTACAAATCTAGGATAAGAGTCACCATTCCTTTTTCTCACTTTGACCAAATCAGAGACCCAAGTTGAATGTATTATGGGCTAAATAATCCCTATATCTTTTAACTTCATCAATTCTTGTTGCATTTTGGGAGCCAACAATGGGTTGATTGGTCTTTGTTTCTATCTGAATGGATTAGCATCTTGTTTCAATGGAATTTCATGTTGAAAAAGTTCTTCCCTATAAGCTTTCAAGTCCTCATAAGACTAGGAAAACATATTTTTATGTTTCCTTAACAATTTTATTAGATTTGATCTAGCATGGGAATATAACCCTTTTCCAATATACACAATTTCAAGTGAGGTTTCTGATCCTAAATTCACTTCCTCTAAATCCTCAATTTTAGCACTGCTCGTCTTTGATAAATGACCATTTTGATTATTGAACAATGCTTCTAATTCTACGAGTCCTTTAGAAATCTGATTAGAACTTAATTGGACAACCTCATTCCTGAAAACAATATCCCCACCATCAATGACCTCAAGTAAAGAGTTACAATCTATATGTTTGTATTCATAATGGTCAATGCATTGAATAAATTTGAGAATATCTTAGTGATCCTCAAAAACTTTCCAGTTGTAAATATTATCATGGACAACTGGTCCAGTCTTAATTTCCACTATTAATACCCCACTTAAGGTCAAATCACCAGTCTTTAAAGAAACATTAGCTAAAAAATTAGCCATGATCTTTATTGACCTTTCTATCCAGTCAATATTAAAGGCATCAAAAGATTCAATATGATCCCAAATAGCATGTTTGTACATTTTTAATCTATCATTTTTTACAACATATTTGGATTTAACTTGTGCTACTACTAGATTAGAATCACCATAAACTTTTAAACATTTAATTCCATGCTTATCAGCAATATTTAACCCCAAAAATAAGGCTTCATATTCAACAGTATTATTTATACATTGGAATGTCAATAAGAATGAGTACTTGAATGTTGTACCTGATGGAGAAATAAATAGAATTCTAGCTCCTGATCCCTCTTTGGAACAAGCTCCATCAAAATACATCTACCATAAACCACCTTGCTATGTATTCAATTCCTTTATTAATGGATCAGTAGTTTTGTATTGTGGAACAATCTTTTCTACTCTGAAATTTTCCATGTCTATGTCCACACAATAGTTAATGTTAGTATTTTCATTCAATTCAATCATATGAGGACTCCTCCTTTCCTGGGACACCTTGAAATTATTACCAACAATTTTGAAAGTAGAAAAATATAAATCACATTGAATACTCCCACCCATTGAGGCACTCCATTTTCTTGATAACAACATGGCATAGTGAGATGGAATATCAACAACCAATACACTCATTGTTAATACTTTGTCAGGACATATTTCTAACCTATAAGGTAAAGCCTCAATAGTACCAACAAAAGAGATTTCTCTAGAATCCATTTCCTAACATATTCCATGTGGACTATCAACTTGTAAACCCATTGACCTCATTATCTCTGCAGGCATAATAGTGTTAGATGCTCCATAATCTATCATACAATTTTTTGGCATCTTACCATTAATGATCAAAGTTAAGAAAAAAGGATCAACAATTCCTAAGGAAGTGTTTGTATTCAGATATATTTGAGGGATCTCTAAAATCATTCCTTCAAGCTCTTTTCCCTTGTTTTTATACTTGTTATGTATGTTTTTAACCTTTTTCAACATCTTCTGGTTCTTGGAATTTTATTTAAGAAACATTATTTAGTATTGTAAGGAATTTTTACTTATGTTCCTTAATTCTCATCATTTGTAAAAATGGAACCTTTAAAGTCATTTGTGACAAACACTGACCCATATCAATGGGGGTGTATTTTACATCAGAGGATTTTTGTTTCTCAACATTAATATTATTATCCTCAACTTGAATCTTTAGAATAGGCTCTTCCTTTTTTGATTTCTTAGTTTATACTCTAGGAGGGGAAGAACTTGTTTCTGATACTTTGGCCTTTTCCTTGTATAGAATATTTAAACCATCTAATTTGTTTACAATTTTGACCTTTGTTTTATTTGCATTGTTAGTAGGTCCTTCCTTATTTTGTGGCTCCTTGGAATCTACTTTATTTTCTTTGATAAAGATGCCAACTGGTTGCCTACTTGCATCACCAACTACTCTATTCCTTAGGTGATAGTTACTTCTTTCTTTAGTAATTAAATCAATAGTAATTCTTTCTTTTTCTTCGTCGGAAGGTTTTCTCACTATTTTAGACTCCTAACTATTTTGAGCATAACATATTATATCATCAACCTCCTCTTCTTCATTGCCAGACAAAACTTGTTGATGATATACTTCTATTCTACCTTTTGAACCAGGCTTATCATTGTTCTCAACTTCATCATCATAATCTACATCAGGATATGAATAAGAATTAATCATAGAACATCCGTTATGATCACACAACTCACCTTCTTCATATCCTGGTTCCTCATTTTCATTTATGTCTAGAGAAACAAAACAAAAATTAGGGCTATGTGGGGCTTGACAAGCTTCACACCAGTAAGCATCATTGCATATGTTAACAATTTTTTTTTGCAAAGCATAGGGAGTTCTATTATCAGGCTTATCCTTTCTTGGTGGGATAGTAGGTTTACCATCTTTGAGTTGGGTACCATATGGGTGATTTTACATCCTATTTTGGGGATTATAAATATTATAGGATGGCCTATTATTCTGTGGAGCTTTGTAATCTTTCTATTTAGGTTCTTTTTTATTTCTCTTACTAAAAAACCCATCATCCCTTCCACCCAATTTTCCTGATATTATTCTATTCATTTCTAAGTTAATTGTTGTCTTATAAGCTTCAGTGAGGCTTCTTGGGTTCTTATCTCAGAGAGAATACACCATTTTAGTATAAAAAACATTTAAATATGTAGCAAGACATACCTTTTCATCAAGTTTCATCTTTTGGAAAAGCTTATGCATAGATCTTTGGAACCTTATATTGAATTCAATAACTTATTCATTGGAATTTTTCTTTATATTGTTTCATTTAACAAGAATCCCTCATTTATTTTATCACCATACTGATCTTTAAATAAATCTATTAATTCACCTATAGACCCCACAGAACCATGAGATAGCCCTCTAAACCATTCCCTAGCATCTTCAACTAAGGATTGAACAAAAATTTTCATCAAGACATCATCATGATTAATGTTAAGATCATCTATGATATCAATAATTTTTCTCAAAATGTACTTCACAAGAAATAACATTATTTCTTGAAAATTTTTGGAGTTTATCCCCAATGTCATCTGATACTATATTAGGATATCCAGAAATACCAATAAAATAAAATTGCTTGTACCTTCTACATGAGTTGGTTTCCTTTGGAATCTATCATCATCTTAGGAGGTAGAAGCCTTAGCTTTTGATGTTGTAGCACTCTCAGCTCCAGTATGGGAACGTCCAGACGATTGTAGGAAATCAATCTTATTCTTCATCTCTACAATGACAACCTCTACTTCCGCTTTCTCCAAAAAATTTGCCATAATTTCTTTGTCCCTTTTGAATTTTTCAAGATCAATGCCTAATTTAGACATTTTCTCTATTGGAACTTTGTGAGTTTTGGGTTCATCTATTTCTCTTTATGTCACCCTTTGCTTCCCTTTGTATCATCGGAGAATAGAAGCACTTCCATTTTGGACTATTTTATCCCTCTAAGTAAGTGGTTTTAGGTCATTTCAAATGCCTTGAATGGGTCTTTGACTTAGATCTAGCTTTTCCCCCTATTTTTCCCATTTTCCACATCTCTTTGGCATGTTTCTAGCACCCTGATCTGCAAATTTGAAGTTCTTGACTTTAGTGTCAAGGTCGACCTTCTGGGTGAAGGTCAACCTCCACCCTAACCTAGGTGAAGGTTGACCTCAACTATGACCTAGGTCAAGGTTGACCTTGACCTTGACCTAGGTCATAGTTGACCTCGATCCTGACCCAGCGTCCAGATTTCAAGTTTCTAAGGTTTCCAGATATCAGGCTTCAGAAAGATTAATTCCCGCTTCTGGGTCAGCTATTTTGGTCTTTGAGGCAATGATTCTTGAAATTATATTTAAATAGGTCCACTTCTATGGGTATAGGTATAATGGTAATTTAATTCTCCTATGTAGTCCTCTCTAGAATATTGTGCCCTAGATTTGTATATAAGGAAGCTTTCTCCTCTCATTTTCTCTAACCATAATACATACACATAAATAACATGATCACCTATGCACATGAGGGATAATATATTGAAGCAATCATTTACCCTCAAGTATTAAAACACCTTAAAGAATTCAATTCATCAAGGATATCCATTGGGATCCATTGAAGGATTCAAGCTCTATGGAGCTCTCTTGTTGAAGATTTCTCCATCGACATCCATGCAAGCTTCTTCCTATTCCAAGATCCATTCAAGATTGGTGTTGAAGAACCAAAAGAAATTGATTTTAGACATCCTAAATTCTACATTCTACATCCATTTGATGCATACATACTTGTGGATCCAAAGATTCGAATCCTCCACAAGGGTTTCTATGCAAGCAAGGTGAATTCGTTTATTTACTTTGTTTATTTATGCAATTTCAATTATATTTTAAGGTTAATTCCAAAACTGGGATTTGACAAAGGAAAAACCTTCCGCCACCAAACAAAACCACTTTTATTGCAGGGACAGGTTCAGAACCATGAATTGGAGGGAAGATCTAGATACCCTTTTAAGCAAACTTTCAAGATCTAGAAACAAATTTTCTTTTAGAGTGTGGAGGCCAAAGGTGACATTCATTTTGGGGTCAAAGGTGACATTCATTTTTGGGTCAAAATCAGAGCTGAACTAGATTTGGAAACAATATTTGGGTTTTCTCTGTCTCTATTTTTCTATTCCAGATCTGAATGCAGAATTTCCAGAAACTCAGTCCAGACACCCAAAAACAATAGTCTTCAGATCTGTTGCATTTTGAGGCTAGAACTTGTCTTCAATTCATTTCAATTAAAGTTTTAATCTTCCTAAATCTATTACATACTCTTTTCTATAAAACATAACTTAGGGTTTTTCTCTTTATCTTTATTCTTAATAGATTGATTCACTTATGCATTGATCCTTTCTTTAGGGTTAATCATTTGGATCTTCCCTTTATGAATTTAGGGTAAAGGGGAGGAAATCCTATCTTCCCACATCCATCACAAAACATTCAATTAAACATTAATCAATTAGACATAATAATAATAATAATAATAATAATAATAATAATAATAATAATAATAATAATAATAATAAAATTTATTATCTTTACACCCTTAATCTTTAGAAACTTGAGGGCCTATACTTTGGTGAGTGACAGGTTTTTCTTGATCTCCGTCAGTCCTTTCAACAGTCCTTTTTTCTTGGTGTCTTAATGATTGTCTTATTAACTTATCATCACTTTTCTGATCTTGTTTTCTCTTTTTTAGATCTTTCTCTTTTTTCCTCTGCTGAATAATGGCCAACTGCCTCATTAAAATTATTTCCTCTTCAGCAAGTTCATCAGAAGGAACTTCGAAATCTAAATTTGTAGTATTAGTTCCTTCTCGTTCACTAGAAGTACTATTATTTCCATATGTTTCCAATCCCAAGTAAGGGGCTTCTTCATATTCTGATGTGTTTCCCTCATGACTGGGTTGGATTGAGTCTTTTCTCGTAGGATTTTCCTCTTATTTTCTTGGAGACTGATTATCTATATTATCCTTTTTCTTATTTTCTCTCCAATAAAATTTATTCCTAGAAGTAGTTGGAATTCCACTTTCCAACTCAACTTTAGGATGATCTCTACTTCTAGATCTGGTATTCATATTGAGATAATGTGTATAAATATTGAATATTTCTTTGCATTGAATGCAGACATTTCTGTGAGTCACCACCCAATATAAATTGGGAATATACAAAAGAACCTAATATGAATACTACAAAAAGTAACTCAAACTTTAATTTAACTCTTAAAATACCAGAGCTATACTAAATTGTTCAATAAAACTTTTGTGTCCCCAGTAGAGTTTCTAATTTGTTAGGGATTTTTCCTGCATGATCAAAATAGACTATAACTTAGTCAACTCTATAACTCCCAACTCCTAATTCATGCAAGACAAATTCTAATTGATGAGGATTTTTCCTCCTTCTTTTAGCTCCACATACTAAGGTGGGTATTACCTAAAATAAGTTACTGCTTTTTAGTAAACTTTATCAGTGGATTAAGGGGTCACACTGGTTTGCCTATTTCCCTTTGTTGTATTAATAAAACCTCTTACAAATAATCATAATCAATCTAATACAGAGCTTAATAAGACACACCATAAACATAACAATAGAAAACAACAATGATATAAGGATTTTCATCCTTCTTGTTTTTAGATTTCTTTGACTCAGGAAGGCTAACCTAGATGATTCTCTCTCTAAGGAATCAACAAGTTGAATTGTATCCTCCAATACAACTACTTAAGCATATATATATATATATATATATATTTTAGAACATAAAAGTAAATGATTTGTTTGTTTAAATGTTGATGATGAATAACTATTTTTCAAACCCTAGACTAGTGCCTTAATCTTGGGCAAAGAGTCAAAATAAGATATAAATCAACAATAGACTAATTAATGGAAATACATAAGAAGTTTAGATAGAGTTCCTTACAAACTAATTTTTCATTCCTACATACATGTATCAAATCCTCAAAAATATGCACAACCCTCTGTGATCACTCACAATAATTACTCTCTCCTTGAAAGAAACTTATAAGCAATTGCACAGTTACCTTATAACTGGTATGTTTAAAATGCCTTACAAACTAAACATACATGAACATACAAATAATTATAAAGAGAAAACAAAGATTTAGAACAGGAAAATCCTCTGTATTTTATTAATGTGATGCTACTTCAATACATTCACAAGACTAAAAGCTTAACACTCAAACATAATTTGACAAGTATGCCTCACAATTATATATTTCATCCTTTTACATTATTTTACATCTTACTATTTATAGAGTTTTAGCCATCTTGGAATCCTTAAATATTAATGATGCAACAAGATTCATATGGCTAGACCTAACCCTAAAGTACTAAATGACAAAAGACAATTAGGCTTTAAAGTGGTGGAAAGACAAAATAATAAAAAGACCAAATCTAATTTCCAAATCTTTGATAGTTGTCACCTTTGTCTATAGATATTATGAATAATCTCTTGTATTTTTTGCAATACCTAGTGACCACCTATATAGGCTAACTAACACTAGTGTTTTTAAAATGTTTATCCTCCTTGTTCTCAGAGATCAAGTGTTGGATGTCTCTTAACTCCTTGTCCAATATATCTAAGTAAACTATTGCAGGCTTCTTTTTGTTAGGCTTAGTGAGAACATCCCATGTGGCAACCTCTGCCTATGTCAGCCAATTAAAGCTCTAAATTATTTGTAATTGTGTCTTTTATCTTTCCCATATAGCATCTGTGATGATCTTGACATCTGTAACAAACTTATTAAAGTTTGTCTCGACTTTGAAGGCCTCAACTAAAATCTTATTAAACCTTTCCATATCAATTTCACAACTGTCTGATATAAATGGCTCTTTATTAGGAAATAAGGTATCAAATTCACCTCTCCAAAATTCCACTGCCTTAATCTCACCATCTTCTCCCTTTATTGGAGGAATAAATTTATTATATCCTGAGCCAAACATGTTGAACCTAGCCTCAATCTGATTTTCCTTGCCCTTGAAGAAAGACAAGGTAAGCCTAATCTGCTCAATTTCCTCACCCACTTGACACACAATCTTAGGGAGATCTTCCCTAAGTGGTTGTAGGGATGCTAACCTTTCAAACAAAGTTTTACTTATTGACCAGGTTCCAAAATAAGGATTTAAAGCTGAAATATAATTATTGACCTCTATTTCCATGCCAAGCAACTTGTTGTAAGTACTATATACTAAATTAACTTTGTATTTCAGGACATTGATCCTATGTTGCAAGATATTCCACAAGGCCTCCAAAGACACTTTATTCTTATCTTTGTCCTTTTTCTCTATTTCCTTTGAAATATTCCATGTATGCTCAGTTTGTACTGGTGCATCCACAACTTTCTTAGGTGAAGTAGGAATAGCCTCAGGGATTTCTTGTAATTTCTGATTTAATTCTTCCACCAGCTTCTCCAATGCGTTGATCTTAATCAAGCATAGTTATCTATCCTTTACTACAACACATGCTTCATCAAACAATTTTTGATACCTCTTTGACATATGTTAAGCTTTAGCTTCATTCAGATGAGAAAAATGAGTAAGGGCATGTGATATTTCCAAATGACCAATGTTGTGGATAGACCAAATGATCTTATCCCCATCTTGTTTTTCTTGCACATTGACTAGAGAAGGCTTTTGTGTCTTTCGTGCAAGGGCCCACATTGCAAAATTTTGGGATCGTGGATCATATCCACATCCCCTAATCATATCTCCAATTTTTATTTCAGAACATAATTTTACATCATGCTTCCTTTTGATCTAATCAATGATGAAGGCAGAGGCTAGATCCCATCCTTCCACCAGTAGCATCCCATTAGATTCAACTAATTGTCTAGCTTCCTTTGGTGTCATGGTTTCTATCTCAGGGTCATATTCTTGCAGAGCCTGCAAGGCTTCACTTGGCACTAATTCACCCCCTATTAATTGTAATTGTGACCTAATTTGTTGTTTCTTTTCCTAGATCAAGAAGTCTTTAAATTCTTTGGTTTTGATGAAATTTTCATCACTCAATAATTTCTCTTGATGCAGAAACCTTTCATCTTGGCATAGTAAGAGGGGCATTTCAACTTCCTCTTGTTCATCTTCTCTTACTTTCTTTCCATCTCTAAAGGTTTTTCTTAACTGGTGGTCATAGGCTCTAGTACTAGTAATTAGGGCACTAATCTTATCCTTTTTCTTCTTTTGCTTCTTGTCATGAGAAGGATCCCCTTGTTACACTTTTTTCTTCTTCTTAGGAGGCTCATCAATCACCTCAACCTCATGTACTTGAGTTAAATCCATCATTATATTCTCCTTTGTTTGAGGTGGCTGATCCATTGGAGGAGGGCTATGCAATGAATAGCTATTGTAACTATACTCTGATGAAGAGTGCTTATTAGGGCCTCTCTCCTTGTCTTCTATTAGTAACTCAATTTCAATGTACAAGGCATTGTGAGAATCCATCATCTTGTCAATTCTCTGCAAGTAGGATATTCCAGGAAAGAACCCTCCAAAGGCAATCCCTTTTTTCTTTATTTTTTTCTCTATTTCTATCAGATCTTGGTATTGAATAGCCCTTCTTGAAGCTTCTTCATCCTCCAGGATGTTTCTAATTAAATCTTCTTCTACACACTCTTCATGCTCTTTTCCAGCAGGTAGGGTTGGAGTTAATTTTTTTTTGGCAGTTTTAATAAAATCCTCTCAGTCTATGTACCTATACATGGTCACACTCATTTTGTACTGAATCAAATATTTTTTCATTGAATCCAGTGCTCTTTTACCAATTAAGAAACTGTGAATCTTAAATTGTCTGGGTGTAAATGTACCCTTTCTGTGAGGAGCCAAGTGCTCCTTATAAGTCCATATTAACTGCCAGATGAATTCAATTGTAGCTATTCTAGGAGGTACATATTTGGGGAGTATATGAGGTGGCTGGGAACATCCATAAACTCTCATTATAGTAAGTGCCTTATCAAAATAGAAATCCCCCCAGTTATGGTCTCCTGGCCATTTATCCACAAACTGACAAGGCCTTAGGAGTTGTAGTAGTTTGGTAGGAAATCTTGTCACATTTGCACCTATCATCTCTAGAATAGGGTATGCATTCCAGTTATGGAAAGAACAAAACTCATTTTCATTAGAGGTGAAGTTCCAAACCCTAAGCCACAATTGTGCAGGGTTTGGTTGACTATGGAAAAATACCTTAGGCCTCAAATTATCTATATATAAGCTGTTAACATTGAAGTATAAGATCAAATGCATAAGTTTAGGGTTTGGATTTGTACATATATTGATAAAACCCTTATGCATGATTCCTATGACATATTGAATGTAGTCATAATCTTTTTTGACATGTGCACTCTATAGGTCCAAGGTGATCATCAACATGTCTACAGATATTCTCCCAGCACACCCATCCTCTCTTAAAAATATACACAGTCCCATAGGAGATATATTTCATATAAAAAGGTAAACCATTGTAGAAACAAGGTGTAGTGGAATTTGGTATGGCCACTATGTAATTTCTGGTATTTTTTGGCACATGACCTTGAATTAACTTAGCCAAAATGGTAGTTTCCCTAGTATATCTATTCTGCAACTTTTTTAAATCAATCTTTGTGCTGCAAGGCTGGTATATGTTTAAATCCTTCATGAAAGAGGCCCTATCTAAAATTAACAAAGCTTTCCCATCACTCTTCTTAATAGTTTTGGAGAGGGGATCATATTTCTTTGCTAGCTTATGGGTAAAAGTACAAAGTTGTGTCACACTTTTATAAAGGAAAGGGACCACAACATGCAAACTGTTCAACTTTAATGATATAAAAGTGGAATTTGTATTTAGAATATGTAAACTGATGAAATGTGTAAAAATGGATGAAGTTTATGCCTATAATTTTTTTTTAAAAAATTGAACAAGAATTGACATAGTTTTTTAATTTTTGAAGTCCATTTTTTAATTGTTGAAATTTGCTAGAAATCTCGGGTCTAGTTCCCACCAAAAAAGTATATGCAAATAATCTATTTTTCCTCTAATTTAAAAATATGTTATAGATAAAATGTATAGGTAGTGCAAAAAAGAAGAAAAAATGATTTTCAATGTATATTTTCTCCGTTATAACTGCTCAAAGTTGAACTTATCTAAAATCTACAGTTTTCATCTCGCACCAAATTTCCCCTATCAAATCTACACCATTCAGAAAAAAATGCATATTCTTCAAGATGGCTCTCTCCTCTAGTGTTAAATATAAATTTTAAATTTTTTTGATATGATTTACTATTTGTTTATTTATTTGAAGCAACATCTTCTCGAATGTTAAAATACCTACTTGTTATATTTTTAAATTATACTATATTAAATCTAATCAAAATACTATAAAATTTATATGACAATAATCTTGACTCTGAGCTCTACAAAAAGGGGTTTTAATATTTTTTTTAAAATATCATTAAAAAGAGTAGGGATTATTGAAACATCTCTTTTCTAAAATAACTTTTTTCTTTGGTAATTGGACCCAAATTTTTATAAAACATGCATTTAATAGACATTTCCAGTTGGAAAAGTTTAACCACTTATCTAGCCAAGCTAGAATGATTCTAGCTAGGCCATATGTTTGACGACAATTGCTTTTTAGTTAGAAATACTCAAATTTAGCTATGTTGATAAGTGGTCTTGAAACCTAACACAACTTTGTGCTTTTACCCTCAAATAATAAATCTACATCTAGGAAGATATCAACAACTATCAACTTTGCCAAGCCTGACATCCATGGGTTGGATACAGGAATTGAGCTATCTTGATTCTTATGAAAATAGTTAAACAAATGACAATGTGAAACCCTTGGAGTCCTAGGATCTCTACGATTTCCTAAATCACCAGTAAAGATTTCATCACTTACCTTTTTATTTTGACTGGTTCTAGGCAATAGAGCCATAAACTCTTCAGAATAATTTCTCTTTCCTTTCTAGTCATCATCTGTGTGTTTACTAGCTCTATTGGTTGAAGCTTTTCTCATGGTTGGTCTTCTCATCTTCACTGCTTTTTGAATATCCCACTAAAATAATTCTGTTTTCAAACACAAGCTTCTTTGCTGTAATTCACTCTGAAATTCACACAATTCTCTGCTTCTGAATGCTCTAAAAATTATGCAATCTCTCGGCTCTGTAGCTCTAAAAACTTGGTAAAATGAAATGTATGAAGGCTAGGACTATTTTTCATTTAAGAATCAATGCATCATTTTGGCCAAAGATTTGAAAGCTTCATTCAGTCACTTCTATCTTTAATTTTGCGTACCCTAACATTAATTTTTTTCCTAGCCATGGCATCTGAGGTTGATAGGTGATCAATTTTGAATAAGCCAATTCAAATGGCCATGAGTTCTTTTGTCTTTTAAAACCTTATTATATGAGAAACATAACCTATATTTGATTTGATTGGCCTATTCAATCACAAATCTGCAGATTGTGTACATGCTGTCAAGATCCTTTTACTTTAATAGGTTAACTCTTTACATCATGGCGCGATAAAAAATCATTATCACTTTACCTTAGTCTTACCATGCTTCTTATAGCAATCACGTGATCGTTGTGTCTCCCAATCACTGAAATTTAACCTTAACTTTAGTTATATTAATAGATTAAATGTTATCCACAAGATCTTACTTTAATCAATGGCTAGTGTTAAGTCTCCCAATCTTTATGTACTTTATGAAAACTTTATGAGATAAAATTCCTACCCTTGATTCCTTTTTAATCAAACGGTCCACACTGAATCTCTTAAACTTTATATCTTTGATGTTTTATTTATAAGATTAATCATATGCCTTTTATTTAATCTTAAACCTACCGTCCATGCTGAATCTCTTAAGTTCTTACTAATCTGCACTTTTATGCTGTCATTAAATGCCAGCCACAAGATCATCTCAGCATGTACGGTTGTCACTAGATCTCACAAGATTTAACTTAATCCTTGGTTCCTTCTGAGAGCTCACGACTAAATAAAATAACAACCACGATTTAACCTTGATTTGTTTGCAAGACTTTGCGACTGTATGAAACTCAAAGTTTCCATATGATTTCTTAACTATGAGGTTTCTTTGGAGATTTCACGTGAACCACAGGATCAGATTTAAATCGACCATCTACGTTTAATCTCCTATCTTTTTAAAGCATATTATTTATCTTCTAAGATAACACGACCAAGGCTTTGTGCCGAATCTCCAAATACAAAGGAATATTTAGACATGGTTAGGAGATTAAGAGGCTAACTTAAAATATGTAAAAGAACACATGACATAAGTGACTTGTATTTCATGAAAAATGGTAACTGCAAATTAGATACAAACCACGAAGAACTAGGGTTTTCTTCTCAATAAGAATAAAATTGACCTAGAACCTAGGGTTTTACATTTCTTATTGATTTTATTGCTTGAAGCTCATCATTATTAAAAAATTTAATAGCATTCTGCATAGGTTGTAACATTTGTAGGAAAGAATATTACTCGGAACAAAAATTTTATAGCAAGACTTTAAAAATGGAAATATAACCAACAAAATGTACCTATTGCACACCTTAATTACTAGTTTTTAACCTTCATTGACTATGAAAAATACAATTGAACTTCATATGGTGTTGCGTGAGACCCTTATCTTTACACATTTATGAAAGGGATTAATTTTCCTTAATACAAAATTGGCCACATAGCTCACATTAATACTTTTCAAACCATTGATAAAAAAATTCATTCACCATTAATTTATATGAAAGTAAACTGTGGATGAAATAGCCATTGATCATTAATTTTATATGAAAGAAATAGAGGTTAGGTTTCAATTAATAAAATAATCTTGAAGACTTGTCTATTGTAAGAGCTAGGTATTTCACAAGTCTTGTTTTAATCTCCATTTAAATATCTAGTCTATTATATACTTCCCGATGAATTTTAATTCATTAACATCTTTTCTTTGATATTTTGAGGATTGAATAGCCATTTTTTATTAAGAAAGGTCATTATTGCAAACACAAATGGATTGTGGAGTGTTGGTTCATTCTCTATTTTGTATTTTTTTGGTGGGATTTATTGCTACTGCAAAATGTTTTCTTGAAAAGTGTGGTTCTGTGAATGCGAGTTACCCTTTTTGGATTCACAATTATGATTGTGGGCACCCCATTTTTTGCATCAATTGCACCAAGGATGAGGATAATGGAATGATGGCTTTACTTCAAGATGCCTCTATTACTAAGGATTCTCAGAGCAATTTAACAATAACTTATTATAATATTTGGGAGATTAATTATGTTAGAAGTAGAGGCTATTCTGAGAGGGGGTGAATTGGAATAGGTGTTATTTACTACTTATTTCAAATTTATTCATCACATGTACATTGAAACATTGAATCAATTAAACTCATAAAAAACTAATCATAGAAAGAAGACTGTAGTATATCAGAGTAATGTAAATAACTAACAGAAAGAAGAAACATGATTTTGTGTTGAATGGGAAACCCTCAAAACCTTTCAGTTTTCTCATAAGAAAAAAAAATCACTCTGATAGAACTTGTAACCTCTATTGAGAAAAAAAAAATCCACTCCAGGAAATAGGCACAAAAATGAGACAAAATGATAGGGGATGAACAAAATCCACAAGATCATCTAAATCAATCATCCAAAATAGTTCACAAAGATGCAGAAAGAGAGAGGGCTCAAGAACTCCAAGACTTCTCCAATATTAGTCACTATATTATACTTCAATAAGAGAAGATACAGACAAGAAAATCTAGGGACAGAGAAAGTGTCACAAAGAGCCTTTGCATTATCTGAATCTCAATGAGAAATTATAAAGACATGAAAACCTAAGGGTAGAGAGAATACCACAGAAAGTATTGTATAAGCTCATAACAAACTAGCTACAAAAGATTCTAAAAAACACTTATATGCAACCTCCTTGACCACACAGGCTCGAGAGTCAATCCATCCGATCAGAACAAGGCATAATTAGGGTTACCATAGATATCCATTAAACAATCAAGAACCCTAATAATAGTCAATTTTGTCCATTAATGCACTTAGGAGATATCTCAAAAAAATCATATTAGCTTCGAAGATATCTCTCATTGCCATAAATTTGAGTAGACAGATCAGCTTGATCCATCTACCTTCTCTGCAATTTGGAACACGTCGTCACCACTATGAAACCCTAAGATACAATTTGAATATTTTAATTTAAACGCAAAAAGGTCATAGGTGGCACTTAAATACACAATAAATGACTGAGGTTTGAATCTTTATCAACTTTAAAACAAGACCGTCGATCTCCTTTAACTCACCCATGAACTCAGGATCAGATCTACAACAAGGCACGTAGGCACGATTCCTTGAACATTAGATCTCACACATCTTGGATTTAAGTCAAAGTGCCCACCATCAGATCGATCATGGCTTGCATTAAATTTATCTTATCTTTAAGCTCAGATCTGATCTGGACACGTGGCACGATGTTACATTGGCTCAATGGGAAAAAACCTTTATCTTTATCTTTAAGGCTTAATGCCTATCATTAGATCTTCACAAACTTACAACATCTTTACTAATTTTAAACCTAGGACCCATGATGTTAGCAATGTCAGATGCCACCTTCGCCCAATGCCTTGAATGTTATCTATCAATCATCTTAACCCTAAGGCAAAGCACCATCCACACGATCAAATAAGACTTGATTTATGTTTACCTTTACCTTTTTGACTTCAGCCCAACCCTTCCATGGACGTGTGGATCGATGGCACAATGACTCAAAGATTATCTATCGTGCATCTTGATCTTAAGGAATAACACCCACCGCATGATCAAAAGGAACTTTCTTAGAGATTAGCTTCCAAAAGACAGGCCCAGGTTCTGAAAACCTGCCATGCCTAGACAGGGTGCAATGCCTTGAACATTCAATTTTGAGCATCTCGACTTTAAGTCATAGAACCCACTGTCAGATTGATGATGAATTGCATTACCTTTATCTAGTATTTAAGCTCAGATCTAATCTGGACCCATGGCATGATGGTGCAATGGCTCAATGGATAAACACCTTCATCTTTGTCTTTGAGGCTTAACATTGACGACGGGATACATTGAAACTTGATCACAGTTTAACCAGTCACAAACCTTGAAGTAAGGTGACCCCACTATCCACGTGGCACAATGATGCAATGCCTTGAAGATAATCTATGTTTGATCTAGTGATAAAGGCTTTGCAACGCCCATCCAATTGATTCCTTCTGACCTTTTCCTTTAACCAATCTTTAACCCTGGGTAATTGAAATCCTTTGTATCTCCAAGTCACTGAATCTTTTCTTTAAAACTGAGTTTATTGTAAGATCAGGAGACAAATATAAGATCAAATCTTAATCAATGACCTACGCTAAATCTTTGAATAGAATGGAATATTCCCTCCCGATTGTGAGATTAAGAGATAGACATAAGAGGTTAAAGCACAAATGGAAAGTAAGAACTTAAGTGGCATAGAAAAGTAACTCAAAATTAGTGTAAAGGAAGAAAAAATTATTTATATTTGTATATTTGATTAGGGGTGTACTTCCTTAACCTTTACATTTAATTTAGTATTTTTATGTATGTTGTATTGTATTGTGATTAAGAATATAGGGGTAAGGAAGATAAGATGTTCCTCTTTTATCTCCAAATGCACAAATGAATCAACCATTCAGAAATGACAGAAAGGAAGAAGATCTTAAATTCAATTCTTTTATTAAGTAGATATGATAGATGACACTAATTGAAAAGGATGAGAGGAAGTACTAACCTTAAAGAATTGTAGATCAAATAATGCTATTATCTAAGGTTTGTACTCTATTTTTGGAAAATTTGAAGTATGCTCCAGAAAGGCAATGTAGAGACGAACAAAACCCAGAAATATTTTTCTGATCCGACACCGTTTTATGAAAAAGGTTGACCTTGATCCAATAATCTCACTACTGACCCAATAATCTTGACCCTGACCTATACAGGTCCAATAGAAAATATGTTCGCAGATCCTGATAGTTCACTGAAAAGGGTATCCAAATCTAAGATCAAATATTCAATCCTGAACTTGTACCTACAAGAAAAAGAGATTTTTTTGTTGGGGGGGAGGGGTTTTCCTTGGTCAAACTCTAGTTTTGGAATTAACCTCAAATATATATAATTTAAATTGCAGAAGTAAACAAAGTAAATGCATAAATTCACCTTGCTTATAAAAGTCCTTGTGGAGGATTCGAATCCTTGAATCCACAAGTATGTATCCACCAATAGATCTATAATTTAGAATGTAAGATGTCTTCAATAAATTTCTTGTTGATCTCCAAAACCAAATCTTGAATGCGTTCTTGATTATGAAGAGGCTTAGAAGAAAGTGGATGGAGAGATCACCAAAAAGGGCACTATATAGCTTGAATCCTTCAATAGCCTCCCATGGATCTCTTTAATGAATGGATGCTTGATGATGGATGAATCCTTGCTTCAAATATTTCTTGAATTATTTCTTGAATCTTCACTTGATGATGCTTCTCAATTTCTCAAGGATGCTTAGTATCACCTAGCTGATGGATTATCACACTTAGAGAAAATGAGAGAGAAAGGCTTCCTTTTATATGAAATTAGGGCACAATATTCTAAGGAGGCCGACATAGGAGAATTAAATTCCCATTAAATCCTTTACCCCTAGGAAAGGACCTATGTTAAATATAATTTAGGAATCATCACTTCAGAACCCGAAATAGCTGACCCGGAAGCGGGATTTTACTTTTTCAAAGATCGACATCCAGAAACTGTGGGACCCTGAAATATGGACCTTGGTTCAAGGTAGAGGTAAACCTTGACCTAGGTTAGGGGTGAGGTCAACCTCTACCTAGGTCAGGGTCAAGGTCAACATAGACCCAAAATTTTGACCCTGACCCCGAGGTCAAAGATCTCAGATTTGCAATCCAGAATGCCAGAAATTGGCTAGAGAAACGTGGAGAATTGGGGTAGAACAGGGGGAAAGCCAGGTTTAAATTAGGAACCCATTCAAGGTTCTTGACATGACCCAAAAACCACTTACTTAGAAGGATAAACCACTCTACAATGGAATTCCTTCAATTTTCTGACTATACATTTAGCCCCCACTTTAGCAAGAGTATGGACTCAACACAAACTATTGGTAAAGGAGATAAGAAATAACAGACAATCTTATTGGAATAAAAAAGGGACAAAGAAATCCTAAATCCCCCAAGGGATAAGAGAGACATCACTAGTTAAGGAAAGAGAAAGAGAGGGTGTGACTATCTCTCCTTATGAGAACTTATGTCCCATTGTGAACCACACAAGTAAACAACGTAACTAGAAAGATAGAGTTGAACCGCCTAGTGAAGGTGGCTACTCACTAGTCAACCCATCAGGGAGATCCATTCTTAAGGACACCTTCCGACATTAAGGGATCAAAATTTTGAAAAATTGGAGGGATCAAGAGATCCGTGTAAATTTAAACTAGAGGGATCAAGAGCTCTTAAAAAATAAAATGTAAAATGTCGATGCTTTAAGGATTAGTTTTTAATCCATAAAGGGAAAAAGTTTTAAGTTCTTGAAAATATTTTGAATGTGTGTGTGTGTGAAAAAAGTGAGTAGAGCATATTCCCCCATGTTAAATTCATTGCTAACACTTTAACATGAGAAGTGTCTTGAACGGAAATAGAAACAACTCTACAGATTACATTTCCACTATGAGATGCCCCCAAATGAAGACAAATCAAGGGAAATAAGACATAAACATACATAAGAACACATAAGGGATCTACCTACTATGGGGCTAGTATGATCATAAGATAATATGTACATATAAATATGATATTATTGCAAATGAATTGACATCATTTACCAAAGAAAGTAGAACTACAATCACAATGGAGGAAAGAAAACTTAAGAGTTACGAAGAGGAATCTTTTTGGACCACAACCTGGAGACTAAAAAGAATCAGTGCTACCATGTTGCAGATCCAAGTAGATTATAGAAGGGAAACATTTATGAACAATAGCACAAGTACAACATAACATAGAAACAACATATAGAACAATAAAGATACATATAGAGGAATTGTACAACAAGTTTGAATCTTTTATCACCTTGCACCAAAAAAGTAACAAGGGTCATATAAAAGAATCTAACAAACATTTCGCAAACACATTATGGGAGAAGCACAATACATCATGAAAACACAAAAAGGGCTACCATGAAGTATAGGCCAATTAGGTGCATCACCTACTCTCCCTATCTTGGTTTATATCAATTAGGGAAGGTGGGAAACTCGCAAGAGGGAATATATCAAATAGAGTAGCAATGATAGCCAGTTCCAAACAAGGATCCTCTTGAGAATCGCATTGCTCAATACTAGGTGTAATGGTTAATTGAGTTGAAAGAACATGAGGTAAGTCAGTGTCAAGATCAATGGTCTTATATTGATCACTAAGATAAATAGGATCATCTAAAGTATCTTCCTCATCAAGATTAACTGAAATGGGATCTAAGATGTGAATAGGATCATCACAATCATTCATCTTAACATCATTATGAATATTGACTTCTTTGGACACATCAAGCATAGGTTGGTCAAAAGAAGGTAAAGAGTTTCTAAGAAGAGAAGCATTGGCCCTAGCATTAGCTATACGCTTCTTATGACATTCATTAGAAGATTTATTGTTTTTTGCTTTGCTTAACACATGTTCAGAACTAGGAGGAATGACCATAGATTCCTTCACAGGTTCTATAGGAGGATTTTCAATGGGTTGAAATGAAATAGTAGAAGTTTGATTATTATAATTAGAAGTAATGGCTAGAGGAGGTATGGAAGGAGTAGGCAAAATACCATGGTTGAGATCTATCTGAGGCATGCTTAACTCAGCAATTTTGTGATGTTTGTAAGCTTGATATGAGTGAAAAAGATGATTGCGATGAGGAGGACATGAGTTAGGTAGTGAAGGCCAGAAGAAATCAAGAGTAGCACAATCTCTAGGTCTAGAAGGTTGATACAAACTATGATTAATCATTTTGACTTCTCCATTATGAATGAACATAAGACATTTATGAATAGGAGAAGAAATAGCATGCATAGCAGTTATCCACAGTAAACCAAATTTGATTTTAAATTGATCAGAAGTAGGAATAACAACGAAGGTAGTATCTACAATTTTACCACAAAGTTCCACCGATAAGTTGATAGAACCAAGTGTAGGATAAAGAAAACCATTACAAGTTTGGATCCATGCATCAGATGGATCATAGCAATCACGTTGTAAATTTTTCATAAAAATATTTTCCTCAGTAATGACATTTATTAAAGATGTGGGATCAACAAGACAACCATGAGTAGGTATCTTTGCAACCCTAGCATGGATGTAAAGGGGACCATCGAGAGCCTTAATCATTTTAGAATCATCAAAGGTGATTAAAAGGTCCCTGGGTTGCTTATCCTTAGTTTTTTTTTGAGTTTTAGGTGAAACAGGAAGTTGAAGTAGAGGTGAAGAATCATGAACAGTAGGTTGAGACGAAACAACACTCTCCACATGATTAACAATTTGATTAAGATTGAATCCATCTTTGAATCATAAACAATATCCATAGAAGATGATTGAGCTATGGTATTAGTATCATGTGTAGGTAAAGGATTTGTATAAATTTTAAGGTTTTGATTTGGAGGAGAAAAATATTTATTTTGAATACCCTCAAAATTATCAACAAACAGAGCTTTAGAATCAATTAAATCTTGAATTTTATGCTTTAGAGAATAACATTTTTTAGTATGATGGCCATTCTGGCAATGGTATTGACGAAAAGCTTTAGAATCAAAGGATTTGGATACTATCGTGGTAGGGAGAAGAGGTCAAACAGGAGGCAAGGTAATAATATTATCACTTAATAACCTACTCATTATAGAATGTAAAGTTTCAGAGAGAGGAGTAAATGTATGATTCATACAGAAAGCAGTGGATGCAGAAGTGGCATTATTGGATGTAACAACAACTTGATCAGCAACCGCATTCATTTGTTTACTAATCTTGACATAGTTATTAGGTTTCTAAAATTTATTAGGATTAGGAGCATTGTCACTCTTATCAATGGGAACAGGAGCCATTGGAGTGTTGCTTTCAAATTGAATCACTTGTAACTGATAATGGTGAAGTGATGTACAAAGTTGTTGAAAAGTGGTAAATTCAGTAAGCAGAATCTTATCTCTAATATGCTTTTGTAAATTTGAAATAAACATGTGTTGAATATCAATATCAAGAACAAGATAAGAAATCTGAGCATACAAATGCTTAAATCTACCAATGAAATCATTCAACTTTTCCTTAATGTTTTGTTTATAGTGTATTAAATTAGTTAAGGAAACTTGTGGACCAATGTTATTTTGAGATTTTTGGATAAAGGTATTAGCAAGTTTAGGGAAAGAATCAATTGAATAAGGATGTAAAGAGAAATACCATTGCAAATCCTTATCATGAAAAGTTCTAGCAAACAATTTAGCTAAAATCCTATGGTCATGAGAATAATCACTACAAAGTATTTGAAATTTTTTCACATGAGTGATAGGATCATCTTTGCCATTGTAATTCTCAAGACAAGGCATATCAACTTGTTGAGGGACAACAACATGAATGATGTCTAAGGATAAAGGACTACCCATGTCACATGTAGGAATGCTAAAATTGGATTGGGTTAAGGATGCAAGTTGTTGTTATAAAGATGACACAATTTGAGCCAAACTAATGATTGTGGAATCATTAGAGGAAATAGGTGGCATAGAAATGTTAGGAACACTAGGGAAAGTGTAGGAAGAAGCAAGAATAAAAGACACAACTGGTGGAACATTAGGAACCATAGTTGGAAGGGGATTAGAATAAGTAAAAGGTACATTATGATATGAAGGTTGTGAGGTAGGTAAAGATACCAGAGGAGAACTCACAGGAATAGATGTAATTGGGATAAATGTATTCATCAAAGGAGGAGTATAAGTAGGAGTGATAGGAGCGGAAGAAGGTCCTTGACTAGTGATAGGAGGTTTATATCCTAATTCTTGAGCCTCTTGAGCTAAATGTTTAACATTTGAATGCACAAGATGAGTAAGGCCATGCAAGAAGTTAACTCCTTGATCATTATCATGGAGGAATTTCTTAAGAGCCTCTATAGCTTGGATGGAATCTTGATTATAGTTTTCTTGGATGAGCCAATTTCCCATTTTAACAAGTTCAGTTGAGAGTTTTTGCACTTGTTTAGGAGGAAATCTTAAGGGATCATCCTCATCATGAGATGAGTGAGAAGAGTTATGCTCCATAGAATGATTGGAATCATGAGTAGTCAAATTATCATCCGGGATCCTAAGGAAAGGAGAGGAAGACTCAGGATCAAAGGAACCCATAAGTCTATGAATTCTTCTAACTGGGATACTATATGTAGGACTAGAAATGGTAAAGCTCATACACCAATGCAATGCAAATGAACTAACACAACATATTGATATATGAATTTTAAATTTAATTGAAAGAACATGCAATATCTAGCATAAACATGTAAATCTAACACCAAAAAGAAAGAGTTGTCTATTACGGGTTCAACAAAATGTAAAGGAAGAAAAATTGACTTATATTTGTATATTTGATTAGGGGTGTATTTCCTTGACATTTACATTTAATTTAGTTTTCTTATGTATGTTTTATTGTATTGTGATTAAGCATATAGGGGGAAGGAAGATAAGATGTTCCTCTTTTATCCCCAAATGCACAAATGAAAGATCTAGATTGATTAACCCTAAAGAAGGATCAATACACAAATGAATCAACCATTTAAAAATGAGAGAAAGGAAGAAGATCTTAATATTTGTTCTCTTATTAAGTAGATATGATATATGATAGTAAATGAAAAGGATGAGAGGAAGTACTAACCTTAAAGAATTGCAAATCAAATAATGTTTTTTTCTGATGTCTGTACTCTATTTTTAGAAAATCTTAAGTATGATCTGGAAAGGAAATGCAGAGACAAACAAAACCCAGAAATATTTTCCAATCCAAAACCATCTTATGAAAAAGGTCAACCTTGACCCAATAATCTCACCACTGACCCAATAATTTTGACCCTGACCTACACAGGTCCAACAGAAAATTTGTTCATGGATCCCGATAGTTCACTGAAAAGGGTATCCAAATCTCAGCTCAAATCTTCAGTCTTGAACCTGTATTTGCAAGAAAAAGATATTTTTTGTTTGGGGGGGGAGGGGTTTGCCTTTGTCAAACCCTGGTTTTGGAATTAACCTCAAATATATATAATTGAAATTGCATAAGTAAACAAAGTAAATGCATAAATTCACCTTGCTTGTAAAAGTCCTTGTGGAGGATTCAAATCCTTGAATCCAAAAGTATGTATGCACCAACAGATCTAGAATTTAGAATGTAGGATGTCTTCAATCAATTTCTTGTTGATCTCCAACACCAAATCTTGAATGGGTTCTTGATTATGAAGAGGCTTAGAAGAAAGTGGATGGAGAGATCACCAAAAAGGGCACTATGTAGCATGAATACTTCAATAGCCTCCCACGTATCTCTTTGATGAATGGATGTTGGATGATGGATGAATCCTTGCTTCAAATATTCCTTGAATGATTTCTTGAATATTCACTTGATGATGCTTCTCAATTGCTCAAGGATGCTTAGTATCACCTAGTTGATGGATTATCATGCTTAGAGAAAATGAGAGAGAAAGGCTTCCTTTTATATGAAGTTAGGGAACAATCTTGGAAGAAGGCCAAGATAGGAGAATTAAATTCCCATTAAAGCCTTTACCCCTAGGAGAGGACCTATGTTAAATATAATTTAGGAATCATCACTTCGGAACCCAAAATAGCCGACCTAGAAGTGAGATTTTACATTTTCAAAGACTGACATTCAGGAACTGTGGGACCCTCAAATATGCATCCTGGGTCAAGTTCGAGGTCAACCTTGACCTAGGTCAGGGGTGAGGTTGACCTTGACCTAGGTTAGGGTCAACATCTACATAGACCCAAAAGTTTGACTCTAACCCTGAGGTCAAAGATCTCAGATTTGCAGTCCAGAATGCTAGAAATTGGCTAGAGAAAGGTGGAGAATTGGGGTGGAATAGGGGGAAAGCTAGGTCTAAATTAGGAACCCATTCAAGGGGCTTGATATGACTCCAAAACCACTTAATCAGAAGGCTAAACTAGTCTACAATGGAAGTGCTTCCATTTTCTAACTATACAATTAGAATGGGCCACCAAAGAACTAGGGTGTAGGAGACTTCCATAGGGATTTCAAGACATGAAGGGGTTCAAAATAGGCCTTAAAATATGCAGAGAACAAGCCCAAGACAAGGAACTTGACATAAACCATACAAGTTGGGCCCTACCCTTGTAGAAGCCTCATTCACTCCACTTGTAGACAAAATTGGATAGGATGGGATATTTTAGGTAAAAATTCTATACATAATGAAATATGACTGTATGTCCCTTTTTTATCACTCCTACACACAATCACATTCCCTTATATAAGGATATACAAAGTATTTTTACATCCATTTTATAGGTATTCCATTGCACAAATGATAAAGAATTTCATAAATAAATCCTTCAAATAGGATTGATAGCATGATGGTTAAAATCTTTATAAATTGATTTGAATAACATAAACTCTCTTGGTAACTTGTTACTCTTCTTTAATGATTAACAACATTAAGGTTGACTCTTTTATCTCTTCACAAATAAAAAAATTAAATGAACCCTCAGTTAGGGTTAGTACCAAAATAATAGTCTTTAAACCAAGACCCTCTTTTAGGGATTCAATAACTTCTTTATTAGATAACAAACAAAAACTGTTACCATCAAAATTTGGTGTAAATAAATTCCTTACTCAAGAACATGCTTTTAGACGCTGAAGGAAAACTAATCTTTTTCCACTTTTGTTAAGAACTTGAACAAATTAAATTGGATCAGAAAAGTAAATAAAAAATTGTCATTATAAAACTCTCACAAGAAATAATGGACTATTATCTTTTTATTAATCAATAAACTTCTCTTTAAAAAACCATGTGTGCATATTTGAAATACTGCATACGTGTGATGAAAAGAAAGACACAAAATACCTTCTTTTGGTTTCATCATTTGATATAAAGAAATAACTTTTGTAGTTTGAGTTCTTTGCACCTCTGCAATGAAATGGAGTTCCAGCACAAAAATTCTATCGAGAGAAACCTTGTAACACATCAATAAACATATAAAAAATCCATAAAGAGATCTGATAAAAAAATACATCATAATCAGCATAGCTTTGTTCATGGCAACGGGCTGAATAGAATTTCTTTCAGAAAAAAATTGAAAATGATTTTACCTCTTTTTCATCATGTTCATAAAAATAATTAGCTCAAAATCATAATTTTTCAAGTCCAGCATACGAGACCTACACGTGGAAACATGATGGCCAAGGCATATACCCATGAGCTTAACCCAAGTCAAAAAAACCACTCAAAGATAGTTATGTCATAGTCATGATGAATGAGTATATTCCAAAATATGCTCCACAATAATATAATGAAAGCCACGTAAGTAAAATGACTTTTTTACGCAATCTTTCAATAAGTTTGCATCAAGGACAAGTATATTTCTAAAAAATTCCCCCATTATCCTTGAGGCTAAATTATTTGTTCGACTTCATACACCATAGATTGTGTAAATATAAATGAATCATAGTCATATACACAAATAAGCATATATATGCAAGAGAATATATACATACTTTCCTATACAATAACTATTCACATGCACTTAAATAAAATTGTGATATATAAAGTAAATAAAATAATATGACATTGAGAACAACCAAAACTATATACCTGTACCTGTCAAAAAATGTCACTGTCATGTTGATCTTGTTGATGACCTTATAGAAAGACATATTTTCAATTAGTGCCAAAACACATAATCATCACAGTGTTGACCGAGCAATTACAATGTAACTCAAGTAGTGGCAGTGTCGATCGAGCAGACAATGGTAATCAGTATTACCTGAGTACATAGAGTAGCACAAGTACACAAAGTATCCCGAGTCACAGAGTTTAGTATGTTTCCTGAGTGAAAACATAATGCCTAAGTGCCAGTATATTTCCTGACTGGGTCACTAGACCTGAGTAACAGTTTTGGGCCAACTTAGCTTATATCGTAAGATATTAATTTATCTTATGGAAGCTGACTTATAGTTGCATTTGGTTTGGATAAGGTATAAATATAAAGTATTTTGTTTATACAAACATGAGTGAATATATGAATAGAAGCATGTATGCGAATATGAAGTGGCAGGTTGTTTAAGAGGCTACAAGAGTATAAGGAACATCAGAGACTCGTCCATCATAGTCAGGTGTTTAGTTTATATCATTAGATCTTATTCCACAGTTTAGAGTTGCATTGAATAACATCTACTAGTTCATCCTAACAGGTGCATTAGCAAAATACTCTAATAAGGTGGACCTAACAGTCCTTTATAAATCTCCTAATAGAGTTGAATTACTTTATTGTATTGTACTAAATCCTTTCACAAGGTGGACCTAACAATCCTTATTTCTCCTAACAGGGAAAGCCATCAGAAGTGGTCAATTGTAACCTTTAACAGGCTAAATTTATACTGTAGTAATAAATCTTATGGGTACCATCCCCACCCCAGTTTTACTTTCTATTTGGAAGGTTTGTAGGTAACCAGATATTGTGTCAAATATTGTGGATGTTTTATTACTTTTCATTTCATGCATGCAATCAGATTAGATAATATAATTTTGGATTAAAAGTATTAAGTTTTATTGGTTCCTGATTGACCCCCCCCCCTCTCAGTCACCTTGACTCAACATATTTCCAAAAATTGGTATCAGAGCACAAAGGTTATCTTTACAAAAGTTTAATTTCTTGAGAAAAGATCAGAGGCAATGGAAATATACAAACTGGAGAAAGCCATTGAAAATGAAAACATAGATCTACAAGTGGCCATGAATCAGATCAAGAAACTCAAAGAGAAACTCTCTTTTTCCCTGAAAAGAATAACAGATTTAGCAGTACAGATGAATGACAAAAGCTACATAGAAGAAATAATTGATGTCTTATGCAAATAAAGATATTTCAAAGAAGTAGATGCATCAATTGAAGACCTACTTGCAAAGAATCTCAATTTACATGAAGAAGTCAGAAAATTGAAAAGAGAACAAGAAATTCATTCAGCCAAAATATGTGAAGTCATAGAACAAAAGAGTCAAGCAAAAAATGACAGAGAAATGTCACAAGAAGATAAAAGATTGCTGATTACAAGATTAGAATAAAAAGAAAATTAAATCCATCATTTGTCACTTCAGCAAGTAGATATGATAAATCAACTCAATAATGTAAATCAAGAAGTTACCAATCTGAGGACAGAAAATGAAAGACTGCAAAATGATCTCAATACTGAAAAAAAAAAACCAATGAGAGTATGATGAATTCACAGGGAAGCATGGATAAATTGACAGACAAAACTCAACGCAGACATCATAAAAAGAATGGACTAGGTTATACTAAACAAGGTGAATCCTCATAACAAGGAACTCAAAAGAATAGAAAACCTACTTGTAATCGTTGAGGGAAGTTAGGGAACACAACAAACAAGTGTTGGAGCAATGGAAAATCAAGATTTAATGGTAAATTCTATAGATGCAACAAACATGGACATAGGGCAAGTTAATGCACTAAGAAACCTATGTTTGAAGGAGAATGTTTCAATTGTAACAAAAAAGGTCAAAAATCCTCCGAGTGCAGAACTAAGAAATGGAACCCTGCTAAAAAACTAGATAAAGAAATTTTTGGTTGTGATTACAACACATGGAGTAGATGTTGTCACTGTGGTGAATATGGGAATATTGGTGCAAATTGTGTACAAAATCACCTCAGAAAAAGGAATCCTGATAAGAGATATTATGTATGTAAACAACTCCGTCATCTAAGAAATAATTATATGAATAGACAGAAAGTGGATACTGGTTTTGAGAAAGGTAAAGCAATTTTTTTTGAAATAAGAACAGAGATGAATCAATAGTGGGTAAGGAAATCTACTGAAAGTTGAGACCAAAACAATGAAGGATCAAATGGCACCCAAAGTAGTGAATTGGGTTGATCTAACATCTCCGAATAAAAATTTAAGGAGACTACTGGAACTATGCATACAAGCCATCCTACATAAGTTCCAAACATGATAGTAAGTCCAAATAAGTATATTGATGCACTAGGACATATTATAGATTTAACTGAGTCAAGATCTCAGTAACACCTGAGTTACATAGGCTTAACCGAGTTAAGTCGGGTTGTATGGTTTTGGGGATGGATAAGGTAGTGTTTTTTGAACTTCATTCTGATCTATGCTAGCTACCATGTACGGAGAATTTAATGATAAATAAACAGTAAAATCTCTTATAAAAGATGAATTGCAAGTGTTCTTATTTACAAATCTTTCAGTTTGTAGAGTGATTTAGTGCCTTAAGTGATTCAGAGGGAATTTGTATTCAAAATTTTTGAGTTGTGAAGTTTTATCAAACCTCTGACCATAATGACATCCTTATCCAACAACAAGGGTAAGAAAGGATCTGAGATGGTAGTTAGGAATGCTATCTGTGAAGCTCCTAAGTTTAAGATTCATCCAACAGTTACAGAGGAGATAGATCCAATGGGAGCGCATTCCCTAATTCCTCCAAGGGTATTGTTGATCAATGACATACAAGCCTTCTATCATTGCATAATTCAACATCTTGGAACATTGGAAATGAAGAATGCTTATGATAAAAGCTGTGAAGCCAGAGCATAAACACCCAAAAGTCAAGGGTTTGACTCAAATCATGCATATGCCACAAAATTTCTAGTTTGAGTGGATTAGGTTCATTCTGAGCCATGTTCACGACATGCACCTATGGCTAGAGAAACCAATAAAGATTACAAAGACAATGGTACACCGTGTTACAAGGTATCCTATGTTGGACAAGTGTAAAGCCACCAAAACCCTACCTTGGGATGACCCAGGTAAGAAGACTCTTGCCGAGTGGGGTGGAAGAGGTATGAGACTAAATGGAGTAACTGACATGGAATTAAAGTTTGGAATTAATGTTATTGCTCACAATCTCTATATTTCTAGAAGACCTAATAGCGTACCATGTGAGGCTGTGGACTTGGCATACAAGGTCGTCAAGAACAACCTCTCATTTGACCTTGCTGAGTTGTAGCTCATCCAATTGAGCAAGAACATGGAAATCATCTGGGCATCAAAGACCAATACATGTAAGTTTGGTTTACTTCTAGTCTTCATATTCTTTTACATTTAGATTTTTTTCCTTCTAAAGGTACAGTTGTTCGGATGAAGGACACACCCATAATTATATCAGATAAATGAGTTCATAGCTGAATTAGGAGACAATTTCAAGAGAATCATGGATGCATATTTTGAGGAATTCAGACAAAAGATGTAGAATAGGTATAGAATTCCTAAACAATTGGTTGAAGACCACAAGGATGATGTTTGTTTCCTAGTTTAACATGATAAAGTATATAGTCAAGTAGTCATACCTAGGGTTGCATGGGTGAAACCTATTGCATATGAAGTTAACATAGATGAGACCAAGAACATCATTGAAGCTCTTTTGAATGAGCATGTTGACCCTAAAGCACCTTAATTTTGTACATATGAAGAATCCAAGAGTATAATTTCAATAGAGATTGAGATTCCTAAGATTCTGAAAATAGGAAAGAAGAGGCTAGAATAGTTTGGAAAGAAGTATGGAAAGACTTTAGACTCTTCTCCTTCTATCTCAGTAAGCAAAGAAGATTAAATTAAGATAGAAGATGATATATTTTAAAAGGCAGAGGAAGAGGTAGAAGCAGAGCCTCCAAAGAAGAAAAAAAGGCTAGTTCTCAAGAAAACACCAAAGGTCCCTACCCCTATCCTCACTACCAGCAAACTAAGAAGATCACGAAGGAAACTCATATTACCTTAGGAAGATGAAGAAGATGAAATCACATTAAAGAATCCCCCACCTACCTTTGAGAAGAAAATTGAAGCCCTAAGAGAAGGTAGTTGTATGAATTCTCTAAAATATCTGAATTATGCTTCCAGAACTGAGGATGAATAGAAGCAAATTGAGAAAGCAGTTGTAGAGAAGATCACTACATGGAAGTATGATCCATCTGAATTGAAGAGTCACATGCCTGAAGACCTATTCAAGGCAATATCTATTCCCTAGAGCAATGCTAATGATATCAAAGAAAAGACATTGAGGCAAGTCATGCCTACTATGACAAACAAAGAGGTAAAAGAGGCCATGACCAAGTATGAAAGAAATCACACTCCAAGGTTCAGGACCTTTCAGGTATTGAACAAGAAGATAGAGGATGTGGTACAGGAAGCTACAAAGATATGGAATATAGTCTTAGAAATCAAAGAAGAAGACAAGACAAAAGTACCAAGTACAGAACACAAGCAAAAGACTGATGATGCAAATTTACCTGAGGTAGAATCCATTGAAGCATCCAATACATAATAGATAGC
The DNA here is from genome assembly GCA_018584345.1 of Thuja plicata. NCBI lineage: Eukaryota > Viridiplantae > Streptophyta > Pinopsida > Cupressales > Cupressaceae > Thuja > Thuja plicata. Next base: position 878,753 of record MU224871.1, on the reverse strand, counting down.
AGTAGAGGTAATGGAATCCCTACCCAAATCACCTATACATATCATCCTATCTCTAAGAAAAGACAAGTCTACTCAATTTTCATCTAGAATAGTAGGGACAGAGCACCAGGCTCCCCCTACTATTGGGCCAAGCCTGACCGAGTCACATAAGCCAACTATGAATATTCCTTTAGAGAGCATAGATGATACAGTTGTTTTAGATCCTATAGTTGGTGCAACAAATGTCAATGACCTATTCCAACTGAATATTGAGGAGAAAACTGAGGAAGGAAAGGATATGGATGATAGTGGAAAAGGTAAGGAAATAGTTCCTTGACCCAATCCTAAGAATAGTAGAAAAGGAAAATAAATAATCACTGATGATATCGATCTTGAGATAAACATTGTGATTCCAAATTGGGATATATCCAATTTGACAGTAGAGAAGATGGGTACACTAGGGGAGCTATAGAAGAAAAGAGCCACACAACAAAAGGTCCGAGCAGAAAAGAAGATAAACAGAGTGCTGGAAGACATACAAGGTATATTCCTAGATGCACTACAAGTAGAAGTGAATGAGAGTGATTCCATTATGGACTAACTTGTAGACATAGTCTAGAAGCTCAATAAATACTTGAGTGGTCAAGAAAAACTACTGCAGAAGGAAGAAAGAAAGTTTAAGAACAAAGTTCTAGAGAATGTTGCGAGAAAGATTGCAATTGATCAAGTAAATCTAAATTCTCTCATTAGCTCTCTAGAAACTATAGTAAATAATGTTGCTTCATTATTTGTAAAGTTGAGTGATACTTCAAACTTCACAATGGAAATCAAGACAAAGCTGACAAAGGTAGCTACAAATATGAAGGAAAGTGCAAATCAGTTGGCACTTAAACCGTGTTCAAGTTCAACACATTTTGTGAAAATTAAATATCTGACAGACATGCGGGCTGAATTACCAAGGGAAAAAGAAAGGACAAGAGAATCTCTCACAGCTATGCAGAGCCTACTCCTTCCACACATGCATGTAATTTAGAAGCATATAGCTCATTCCAAGACTCTTATTCATGACAATAAATTTTAAGTTTCACAACTTATGATGGAGTTATCAGCAAAGATACAGATAGAGTTACACATCCTGAAGGTGTTGCAGGATAATTGGGACAATACTTTGTCTCAGATTTTAAAGGTACATAGTTATTTCCTATCCTATTTTGGAATTACCATATAGATATATTTTGGCATTTGTGTCAAAAATAAGGGGGAAATATATATAGGAAAGATATATATAAGAAAATACATGTACATAAGAGAACTAGAGAAAAGATATGTATAAGTGTTACAAAAACAATTTTGAAAAATCAAAAAATAAAGTCAGTTGTAACCAAATCACAGAGCTATTGTCAAAACCTAAGCAAGTACCTAAGCATATGGTAAGGGGGAGTTTTAACTCAGAAGTTTGAGCACTTTTTCAACATGATAAGTGTTTTTGGTCACTAATGCCAAAGGGGGAGATTGATGAACTTATGGCAAGATATATTGTCAATTAGTGCGAAAACACTTAGTCGTCACAGTGTTGACTAAGCCAGTAGTGTAAACCGAGCAGTTACAATGTAACCCGAGTAGACAGTGGTAATCAGTATTACCCAAGTACAAAAAGTAGCCCAAGTACACAGAGTAGCCCAAGTGACAGAGTTTATTATGTTGACCGAGTAACAGCATAATGTCCGAGTGCGAGTATATTCCCCGAGAGGATCACTAGAACTGAGTAACAGTTTTGGACAGACTTAGCTTATATTGTAAGATATTAATTTATCTTATGGAAGCTGACTTACAGTTGCATTTGGTTTGCATAAGGTATAAATATAAAGTATTTTTTTTATCCAAACATGAGTGATTATGTGAATAGAAGCATGTATGTGAATATGAAGTGGCAGGTTGTTTAAGAGGCTACAACAGTATAAGGAACAGTAGAGACTCATCCATCATAGTTAGGTGATTAGTTTATATCATTAGATCTTATTCAGCAATTAAGAGTTGCATTGAATATCATCTACTAGTTCATCCTAATAGGTGCATCAACAAAATCCTCTAACAAGGTGGACCTAAAAGTCCTTTATAAATCTCCTAATAGAGTTGCATTACTTTATTGTATTGTACTAAATCCTTTCACAAGGTGGACCTAACAGTCTTTATTGATCCTAACATGGTAGGCCATTAGAAGTGGTCAATTGTAAGCTTTAACAGGCTAAATTTATATTGCAGTAATAAATCTTGTGTGTACCATCCCCACCGCAGTTTTACTTTCTATTTTGAAGGTTTCTCAGTAACCAAATATTGTGTCAAATATTGTGGATGTTTTATTACTTTTCATTTCATGCATGCAATCAGATTAGATAATCTAATATTGGATTAAAAGGATTAAGTGTTATTGGTTCCTGATTCACCCCCCCCCCCTCTCAGTCACCTTGAATCAACATATTTCCAACACTTGTACCTAGTAAAGATGATGTTCTATCACTGTTAATACAATATTATATCAAGAGAACTATTAGTTATCAGATTGATAAAAACAAATTCCAATGAGTAATTTTGAAGAAAAAACTAAATTATTGTATCAAAATGATGAATGATGTTGTTGCCAACTGCCAACTATCAAATTACCATTCAACTGTCATCAAAGAATCTCATCAAAGATGTTGCTATCATGAAATCACAAGCATTAATCACACTAAATACTGTCAATGTTGTCACACAGAATACCATCATAAATATCATGAGGAAGAACTCTTATTTTCTTGCCCAATTTTGCATCAAGGACATTTACAAGAAACTTCTTTTATGAAATAAAAGTGTCTATGTATAGTAGCATAAACCTACAAACAAACTCCCCCACAATGAGAAAGTTAGTGTAGCGAAGAGTGAGAGAAGACTCCCAATCGAGTGTGAAGTTGTTCAAAAGTGTTGCTAGGTAGGGATTTAGTAAAAATATCAGCCACATGTGCCTGAGTAGAAACATATATCAACATAAACTTATTTTCAAGCACTTTATCTCCTAAAAAATGAAGTTTGATTGCCACATGTTTAGTTCTAGAGTGTAGTACCAGATTTTTGCTCAATTGAATGACACTCATATTGTCACACATAATGTAAATAGGTGTTGGTACATGAATGCCTAAATCAAATAACTTATAATTCATCTAAATTAACTAATTACAACATGTTGTAGCAGCAACAAATTCAGATTCACAAGTGGATAAATTTACACATGCCTACTTTTGTATATGCCAAGTAACTAGTCGGTCACCAAGAAAAAATGTAGTACCACTAGTGCTCTTTTTATCCTCAGATCCACCCCAATCTACATCTGTATAACTAGTCAAGGTGAAATCACTATTATGTGGATACCATAGACCAAAATCAAGTATACCTTGAATATACTTGAATATTTTGTTAACAGCATTAAGATAAGACTTTTTTGGATCAAATTGAAACGGAGATACCAAACATACAACTTGCATAAGATCATGCCTAGAAGATGTTAGATATAATAGGATGCCAATCGTGGATCTATATCCAGTCTTATTTAATGTAGGAGAATCATCATGGAATGTACCACAATAGTGGCTTACACTTTATTGTCTAAATGGACATTGAAGTCTACATTTTGAGAAAAAATTTCACATTCGGATGCATATTATCGTTAAACTATTTGAAATCCGAAGATGAAGTAAACTAGAGTCTTTTAGGATTTTCTATCTAGATTCTAAATATATTTTTTTTATTTTTTTTTAATTGATCTTAATGGCTTTTTTTTCTCCCACTAAAACTGCTATGTTTCTGAAAATGTCATTTTCAAAAAGGTACAATGACTTCGTACAAGATAACATTTTTTCAAAAATAGATATCAATGTGCTTCTTTCGAATTTGGTTTTGTAACATCCATACGGAGGACATGCAATTGTTTTGATGACATTATCATGATTATTCCATATTTTATGAATGCTTGAAGTAGAGTCAACCGTAATTTTGACATACCTTCACTGCGTAGCTGATAACTTGTGTATTTATTGAAATTCAATTTTTTTTTATAGAAAGAAGAATTGAAGCCGGAGGGCACTGTTATTTTTCAAATTTGTTTAATCTATTTTCTACTATTTTTCATTGAATGTCAAACCTAGAAGTTTATATTCGATAAAAAACTTACATCCGATGCTCGTCAAAATACATAGACCTAATTAATTCAAAATTTGTCAAATCTATATTCGTTAGAAAGCTTGTTCAGATTACTTGTACGATGCGAAAGGAGGTGTCCCTATTCTTCCATTTGAGCCCTGCGCTTGATCCTCGAAGCCATGAAAACTGCATATTGTTGCTAGCCTTTGCAGATGGCCTCAATTTTGGGGGTTTCAATAGAAACTACTTTTGATAGAAAGTAGTTTCAATTGAAACTATTTATTTTTGATCAAAACTATTTTATATCAAAAGTAGTTTCATGATTTGGCTTTTCTCCAATGTTTATCAAAGCACTTTCGATCGAAAGTGTTCAGTTTCTATCGAAAGTCAAAGATGACTTTCGATAGAAACCTATGTCAGCCTGTTTGGTGCCATTTCAGGTTTAGAATGATTACATATAAATAAATATATGTTTTTTTCATCTTGTCAATTCGAATGTTGCAAAATACTTCACAATTTGGACAAAGAAGAAAATTTTGCAACTTGTGATGGGAAATAAAAAGAGAAGGCTAAATAAGAGTGCATGACATTATTCAAAAGATACTGAACACAGACTACGTGAAGAAGCTCAGGAAAGATATTATCATAATAAATAAGGTACATGTCTATATCTCTTTATCTCTCTCTCTGTCCATATTTTAAGTTGATGATTATGACTTGTCTGAATGAAACATGTAAGCATGATATTGCAATACCTAATTTGATAAAGAAGACGTAATTATATCTTTGTATGTAGGAAATTATCAAGAAGCACAACCTTATGAAGTTGGAGAAGGGTTATTGCAAGGTGAACAAGCCCAACCTTTAGAAGTTTGAGAAGGGTCATCGCAAGGTCAACAGGCTCAACAAGTACAACCTTCAGAATCCCAAACAAGTACACATCTCTCTCTCTCTCTGACTCTCCCCCACTGTCTCAATTTAGTCTCTTAGTAGTTAATTATGCATTTTGGGTGTTTCCCCTTAAGATGACCTATTAAGATATTTTTATTTTATTTGTAGCCCAAGTAAAAACAACAAATGAGAATGTTAATCTAGCCCAAGAGTTGAAGAACCAAATTAATCATAAAAGAATAGATCATTTAATCAAAATGGATGTGGAAAAATTGAGAGATTATGTTAAACAACCCATAAATACTATGAAGAGGGCATTGAATAAAAAGTCTAAGGAAATAATTATACAATTTGAGAATCTTGATACACTTGAAAAAACCCAACTATTATCAATTACACTTCTTAAAGATGAGTTAAAAGAGTCATTAAAGTTCTTGGGTGTAGATGCAAGCTTGAAAAGGAAAAAAACGTCTAACGTACAAAAAAATATTATTGAAAGTGTTAAGGAAGGTTTGCATTCCATTGGGAAAATAACTAGATCTGCAGATAAGTCTATTTCAAGAAGAGTGATACTGACATCTATTTTAAATAAAAACATGTCCCAAAAAAGACAAATTTCTTCACTTTCATCTCATATCGGGTACAGTAAGAAGACACTAGGACATTATTTGAAAAGGAGAATCAATTTGGATGATACTACATTGGAAGGTAATTGGGCACTAATGTGTAGAGTTTTACGCTTTGATATGATTAATGAAATAGTTAGGAACTTGGTTATGACATTTTGGACTGATCATACTCATCCTTCACCAAATACAAGAGATGTTATCAAGAAGAGGACTGGGCCTAAGGAGTATTATCAGCACACAAAACATTGGTTGGAAAACACACAACATGAATTGTATCTCTCATTTTGTAATTCAAATCCTGACATTAAGATTGGACAAACAATGTTTGAAAGATTAAAGCCATATTTTGTAAAGATAAATAAATCTTTTGAAACTTGTTGTTGTCGATATCATGTTGAATTTGATCTCTACTATCAAGGGTTTAGAAAGATGATAGAAGAAAAAGATCATTGTCAATATTCTTTTCCAAAATGTCCAAGCAAATACATAACATCAATCTTATGTAACAAATCAATTGTTCATGAAATCCCTGAAATAGATTGCATAAGAGGAACTTGTTAAACATGCAGGGATTTGGATAAATTTCCTTTGAGAGTTAAAGATACTGACATGATGAGGATGGTAAAATCTAAGTGTTACAAGTACATCAAGTCTGAAATGAAAGTTGGGAAAGAGTCAACAAGGTTGCAATATGTAGAGGAGGAGATCCATGTTGCAATATTTATGGAAATTTTTTGTAAATTAATACACCATATATGCATCATATTTTTTTTCTCTAAATGGCAAGTAGAATAGTTTAAACTACTAAGAGAAACTTTTCTAGTTGGAACAATTTTATCAGTTGTTGACATTGCAAAAAATTACTCTTTTGTTTCTCAAAAACAGCTTCAAGCAAAATACTATTATACAGATCAAGTCACCATCATGGTACATGTTTCTTATCAAAATGCACAATTATATTTGGATGGTGTTGAAAGTACATATCAAACAGAGGTCATAAAGAAAGAATATCACATTTACATTAGTGATGATAAAGAGCATGACATACATTTTGTTGAGCATTGCTTTAAATTTTTTTTTGGATATTTGGAAAATAAGGGCGCCAAAATTGAAAAGTATTATGTTTGGTCAGATGGATGTGCAACACAATTTAAATCAGCGAGGCCATTTTATGCACTATGTAGATATCATCAATACCAAAATATACCACATCTTTGGAGTTTCTTTGAGATTGGACATGGAAAGGGAGAGCATGATGGTGCAGGAGCCTATATCAAACGTGCTTTAAGAAAGTATCAGCTGGATTAACAGGGATATCATATAAATAATGCTCATGATATAGTTGAGTGGTGCAAGACACATTTTGTGGTTCCAAATCAGGATCACACAACATCACATTTGGATTGAGTCGTACCATTCAGAGTATTCTGGGATGTATCAGGTATAAATGCAACATCACTTGTTTTGAAGTTTAAATTAATGTACATTCAACATACTTTAAATTTATTTTAATTAAATTGAAGAACATGGTATATATATATATATATATATA
>MU224871.1:837580-854883 GCA_018584345.1 Thuja plicata | reverse complement strand
TACTGAGATTGTATTATTTTTATCATTGTGTTAATAGAAGATAATTTCTTTCACAATGGGTTTGCAGTCTCTCTCATTTTGGCCGCCATAGCTTTCTGAATTACTTCTCTCTTCTGTCTTCTTCTTTCTTGTAGCAGTGTTTGCATGCAGGTTTCTTGGGAAGATTTGACGTTTGTCAAATCCTATAATCGCAAGCATTAATCATACTAAATACTGTCAATGTCGTCACACAGAATACCATCATAAATATCATGAGGAAGAACTCTTATTTTCTCCCCCAATTTTGCATCAAGGACGTTTACAACAAACTTCTTTTATGAAATAAAAGTGTCTGCATATAGTAGCATAAACCTACAAGCAAACTTCCCCACAATGAGAAAGTTAGAGCAGTGAAGAGTGAGAGAAGACTCCTAATCGAGTGTGAAGTTGTTCAAAAGTGTTGCTAGGTAGGGATTCAGTAAAAGTATCAGCCACATGTGCCTGACTAGAAACATATATCAACATAAACTTATTCTCAAGCACTTTATCTCCTAAAAAATGAAGTTTGATTGCCACATGTTTAGTGCTAGAGTGTAGTACCAGATTTTTTCTCAATTGAATGGCACTCATATTGTCACAAATATTGTAAATAGGTTTTGGTACATGAATTCCTAAATCAAATAACTTATAATTCATCCAAATTAGCTAAGTACAACACGTTGTAGCAGTAACAAATTCAGATTCACAAGTGGATAAAGTTACACATGCCTACTTTTTCATATGTCAAGTAACCAGTTGGTCACCAAGAAAAAATGCAGTACCACTAGTGCTCTTTTTATCCTCAGATCCACTCCAATCTACATCTGTATAAATAGTCAAGGTGAAATCACTATTATTTGGATACCATAGACCAAAATCAAGTGTACCTTGAAAATACTTGAATATTTTATTAACTACATTAAGATAAGACTCTTTTGGATCAGATTGAAACAGAGATACCAAACATACAACTTGCATAAGATCATGCCTAGAAGCTATTAGATATAATAGGCTGCTAATCATGGATCTATATCCAGTTTTATTTAATGTAGGAGAATCATCATTTTAACCAATTTGCAACTAGTTTCCATTGGTGTGCTAACTGGTTTGCAATCATTCATGTTAAATTTCTTTAACATTTCCTTACCATACTTCATTTGTGAAATAAATAAGCCATGTTCAAGCTAAGATACTTCTAAGCCAAGAAAAATGTGAGTTCACCTAAAAGTGACATTTTAAATTTAGATTCCATGATATTAGACAACTGTTTGGACAAATCATCATTCATGGATCCAAATATGATTACATCCACATAAATCTCCACTGCTAAAATATCATCATTGAGAACTTTTGTATATAAAGTGATGTCTACACTACCACAAGTAAAGCCATTTTCAATAAGGTATTTATCCATCTTGGAATATCAAGCCCTAGGAGCTTGTTTCAGGCCATATAAAACCTTTTTTAAGACAATATACAAAGTCTAGTTTTTTAAAAGATTAAAAACCTTTTGGATGTTCTATATAAACTTCCTCTTCTAGATAACCATTTAAAAATGTTGTTTTAACATCCATCTAGTAAACCATGAATTTATTATCACTAGCATAGGCAAGAAAAATTCTAATGGATTATGTTCTTGCAATTGGTGCAAAAGTTTCACCAAAATCAATACCTTGCTATTGAGCATGACCCTTACACACAAACCTGACTTTGTTTCTCACAAATTTTCCTTCTTCATTAAGTTTTTTGTGAAACACCCATTTTCCACCTATGATATTTTTGTCATTAGGTTCAGGAAAAAGTTCCCATGTCTTATTATTCTAAATTTGATTAATTTCATCATGCATAACATTCAACCATCAAGGATCTATGAGAGCTTCAGCCACATTTTTAGGTTCAAAATATGATATTAAGCGGAAATGTCCTACAATGTGAGCATGCTCATCATTTTGGGCTTTTCTTCTAGTTAAGCTTCCAACCTCTTTATCTCAGGTATAACCTGAGACTCGGGATACCTTTTCCCAATAATTCTAGAAGGAATTTTCAGGATAGTTTTAGTCTCTTGAGGAGTTGACCAAGTTTCTTGTTCAATTTGAGCATAAATTCTTGGATCAGCATTATCTGATTCTTGACCATCAGAATCATGTTCTATTTTTTGAAAATAGTTTTCTTCAATATCTTTTTCATTTCTATTATTCAATAAAGAAATTTTATCAAATGGTACGTTTATAGCTTCAATAATTTTGGTTTTCCTTTTATTATACCATTTGAAAGTTTTGTTGTGTAGAGTATTATAAGAAGATAACTTCATCAGATCTTGAATTGAAACTCTCTAAAGAATCATTATCTTTTTTGATAAAGCATTTAGAATTTTTTTTTTTAAAGTTCTGGACATTTGTTGTTTTACCATTCCATAATTCATAAGGAGTATACATAGTCCTTACTCTGATTTGAGCCCTGTATAAGATATAAACAACTGCATGAACAACTTCTTTCCAAAATTTGTCATGTAACTTGGCTTCATTCAACATTGTTCTAGCCATTTCTTTAATAGTTATGTTTTTTCTTTCCACAACACCATTTTTTTGTGGAGTACGAGTAGTTGAATACTCAATGAAGTCTTAAGAGGTGAATTCTCTCCCTCTTTTTGATCTCAAACATTTCAAATTTAGATTTGTTTCCCTTTCTACCATTTTCCTAAAAATTTTGAAGCGTTTAAAGGTTTCAGATTTATGTTTTAAAAAAGTTATCCAAACCATTCTTGAGTAACCATCTACAAATAACATAAAATATTTCTCACCATTCAGGCATGGAGTTTTGGCTAGACCACATAGATCAGTATGCACAAGTTCTAGTGGTCTATTTGATAGATATTTCTTGGTTTTGAAAGATGATTTTGTTTGTTTTCCTTTAATGCACTCATCAAAAATACTTGTTAGTTTACTGAAGAGAGGAAAACCTCTGAATTTATTGTTCTTTTCTATTTTTACAAGGTTATCAAAATTAATGTGACCTAGTCTTTTGTGCCACAACCAATTTTCTTCAACTTGACTCATAAGACAGGTATTGATTAAAGATGATTCCTAAACTATTGAATCTATCAGGTTATAAATATTTCCACCTGTTCTTAAGCCACTTGCAATTATTCTATCCTTTTTGTTTTTAATAGCACAACCTTTGCATCCAACAAGATAGAATAACCACTGTTACAAATCTAATTCACACTTAATAAGTTATGTTTCAAACCTTCAACATAATACACATAATGTATAGGTGTATCCTTATTTAAATAAATGGATCCTCGTATTGTGATATAACCACCTGAATTATCACCATAGCTAACAAAACCTCCAACCAAGTCTTCTAAGGTTTTAAATCTATTTTTTCTTCCATTCATATGGTGAGAACAACCACTGTCCAAAACCCAAGATGTGGGTTTATGAGAAGATAGGGTTGTTTCCACAGTAAGAGATTTTTCAACACTATCAAGTATAGGATTCCATACTTGTTTAGGCTTTAAATTTAGTTTTCACTAACTTGGAAAGTTCCCATCGTGATAACACTTAAAATATTTGACCACTTTCTTAAAGTCACAATGATTCATTTCTTTCCATTGTGCACTTATATGCCTTATGACCAAATAGGTTACAATGAAAATAATTACCTTTGAAGAGATAATTTGAGACGTGTTTTGAAGACCCTCCTTTTTCAATTTTTTTGTACTTTGAACAAGTTTGTTCAACTTGACTTTGCAATAAAATTAGTTTCTCTTCATTTTCCTCAAATAATGTTTTTTGATTTTCTATAAGCTGATTTGCACTTTCTAGTTTAGCTTGTAAAGTTTTATTTTCTTTTTCATGATTTGAGAATAATTTATTTAATCTCTTTATTTGTTGTAAGGAGCAAAGAATATCTTCCTCAATATCAATGTCTTCATTTGAATCAGATGAAGATTCTGATTGACTAGATTATGATTTTGAAACATTTATTATTTTAGGCATGAATAATGTTTCTGCTTTCTCTCCTGAATCATTTGATTCTTCATTTGAGTCCTCTTTTGACAGAGACTCTTCTTTTTAAATTTTTCAAACCTTTTATTTTGATTCCAAGGTTTCTTTTTAGAAAAAAATTCAGTTGTCTCATCAGTTTCATCTTGATCAACATAAGGACACTTTGCAGCAAAGTGTCCTAATTGACCACAACTAAAACATTTTGGTTTTCCTTGATATTTCTTTTTTATTTTTGTAACCAACAATGATTCTAGAGAATCTTTTAAATCTGAATCACTCTCATCTTGTTTCTTGACCTTAAAGGTTGTCTCTTTCGACGAGGAACCCGCTTGATTGATGATTCTCATTTCATATGTAGTTAAAATCCCTTGTAAGTGATGTAAAGTCATTTTAGAGAAGTTTTTCTTCTCTTCCAGGGTAGAGATTTTTGTTTCAAATTTATGTAGTATTGTTCTAACTACCTTTGAGACAAGGCCATATTCTTCAATTATCTCTCCTAATCCCCTTCTACCATTTACTACTTCGTCAATTATTAGGAAAGAAGAAGTTATGCTTCCATCCTCATTCATCTTCAAAATATTAAAATGAGTTTTTAAAGTTATCTGTTTTGATTCGTTAACCTTTTCATCACCTTGATAAATAGTTTCCAGTTTTGCCCAAATGTTGTTAGCAAACTAATAGTACATGACTTTTACAAACACATCTTTAGTAAGACCACATAGAATAGCAATTTTTACTCTTTTATCAAGTTCATACTTGGTTTTATCTTTAGGATCTATGGGTATAGTTTTTGGTATAGGATATTTTGTAACTACAACTTCTCACATATGAACATCTAAAGAGTTTACAAAGACTTCCATCAATACCTTCCAGAAAACATAGTTAGTGCAATCAAATAATGGGGATTTAGTAAGAGAAGCAGCCTCAGCCTATGCCATGTATACTTCCAAATTGTCCCTCGATAATCCCTATAGGTAGACCTAGGAAGGGACCCTATGCTCTGTTACAACTTGTTGGAAGTAGTGGATATTCTTAGGGGGGGGCGTGAATCAGACTAGATGTTATTTACTACTTATTTTAGATATATTCATCATATGTACATTGAAACGTTGAATCAATTAAACTCATAAAAAAACTGATCATAAAAACGAGACTGCAGTATACCATAGCAATGTAAATAACTCATAGAAAGGAGACACAAGATTTTGTGCTGAGTGTGAAACCCTAAAACCCTTTCAGTTTTTTCATAGGGGAAAAAACCACTCTGATAGAACCTGTAACCTTTATAGAGAAACAACTCGTTTGTACATGAGCATTTACAACTGCTAAGGGCTACAACCCTTTTCTTTCTTTTACATTATGTTTCTTCACAAGTTGTTTACATATATAACTATATGTCTCAATTACATACACCTACATACATATGCAACTTTCTGTTTCTACTTTAACTTTCAACCAAGTATCCCATACATAACAAAATATGACTTTATATCCCTTTTTTTATCACTCCTTCTAGACACAATCACATTCCCTTATATAAGAATATACAAAGTATTTTTACATTCATTTTACAGATAATCGGTGATACAACTGATAAATAATTTCATAAATAAATCCTTAAAACAAGATTGATAGCATGCTGGTTAAAACCTTCATAAAATGATTTGAATATCATAAACTGTCTTGGCAACCTGTTACTCTTCTCGAATGAGAAACAACAGTAATGTTGATTCTTTTATCTCTTCACAATACACAAATTCAATGAACCCTCGGTTAGGGTTAGTCCCAAAAGAATAGTCTTTAAACCAAGACCCTCTGTTAGGGATTCAAAAACTTCTTCATTAGATAACAAACAAAAACTGTTACCATCAAAATCAAGTGTAAACAAATTTCTTACTCAAGAACATGCTTTTAGATACTGAAGGAAAAATAATCGTTTTCCACTTTTGTTAAGAACTTTAACAAATTAAATTGGATCAGAAAAGTAAATATAAAACTGTCATTATAAAACCGTCACAAGAAATAATGGACTATTCTCTTTTTACAAATCGAAAAAACTTCTCTTTAAAAAACCATGTGTGCATAGTCGAAGTACTGCATACCTGTGATGAAAAGAAAGACGCATAATACCTTTCTTTTGGTTTCATGCTTTGATATAAAGAAATAACTTTTGTAGTTTGAGTTCTTTGCACCTGTGCAATGAAATGGAGTTCCAGCATAAAAATGGTATCAAGAGAATCACCGTAACACATAGATAAACATATGAAAAAGTAATATAGAGATCTGATCGAAAAATCCTTCAAAATTTCCATAGCTTTGTTCATGGCAGCGGAATGAATAGACTTTCTTTTAGCAAATAAAACCAAAATGATTTTACCTCTTTTTCATTGTGTTCATAAAAATCCTCAACTCAAAATCATAATTTTTTAGTCCATCACACGAGACCTTGATATGAGACCTACACTAGAAACATGATGGCCAAAACATATACCCGTGGCTTTAACCCAAGTCAAACAAACCACTCAAAGAGTGGTTATGCCATAGTCACGATGATGAATGAGTATATTCCAAAATATGCTCCACAATAATATAATATAATGAAAGCCACGTAATTAAACTGACTTTTTAAGTGCAACTTTCAATAAGTTAGCATCAAGGACAAGTATATTTCTAACAGATTAATATTCTGGTTATATTGTAATTAATTCGACTTCTCTTAAAGCCTCTTAGTGTGGGCAAACTGGAAAGGTAGACGAATTCAAGTTATTTTCTCTGCCCTCGCCTCTCACGTTTTCAATGGACAATAAATTTGTTGTTGTTCGTTGCAATACATGAACCGGTACTTACTCATACTGAGAAGGACAGGGAGAAGCAAGATGTGAATCAACATGTGCATCTCAAAATGATCCAGCCTACTGTCTCAATGGTTGTTGTCAAATTACTGTTCCAGACAATTATTGGTCGATACGATTCACAAGTGATAGCGAAGATGTAAATGATGGAACCTGTGGCTTCTCCACCATCATGGATCCCTCCACCTTCACCAACGCTTATTATGGTCTCCGCCTTAACTGGGGTTTCGATGATGACAATTGCTCCACTGTTGAAGGAACTGCCAATTATTCTTGCTCCATCAACGCAAAATGCATTGACTCCCCTTCCGGGATAGGGCACATATGCAGATGTCTCCCTCGGTATGAAGGAAATGGTTACTCTTAATGGCACTGATTTCAAAGGTAAGGTATTATATCAGCACTTATCTTAATTTGAACTAGTATTATTATCGTGGTTTCTCCTTTTTAAGCTTATTTGAGTCTATTTAGGAAACTTTGTTTAATACTTTGTTTTATGTTTTGTACACACCAAATATTTTCTAGTAGATGCTTCATTAAATGGTCTGAGAGATAATTAAAATATCTATGATAATATACATAGTATATAAATCATTTAGAAGGAAATTATAAGTGAAGCCTTAGGAGTTTATTTTTTTTTGTTGGATTGAATAAATTATACATACAAAAGTGCATGGACTAGTATATTAATCATCTAGAAGGAAATGATAAGTGAAGCCTTACGAGTTTATTCTTTATGTTAGATTGAATAAATTATACATACAAATGTGCATGACTATGGACTTGATGTAGGTTAAAACAAGAATGAGAAAGTTTGATAACTTTCTCATGAAGGCATGCGATAACAACTTAGTCACATTAAAATAAGGTTGCTTCCGTAAACAATCTCGACAAAATAAATTTTCATGAAAGACTTGATATTTGAAAATGATGAGATAAATGAGGTATTTATAAAATGGTGTGGGTATGACCCAAAAGAAGGTGTTAACTAAATCAATTATGATATTTATAAATTTTCTAAAAGCTCAAATGAAGAGTTTTGGTATGATCCAAAACTAGGTGTTAAGAAAACTAAGTACAAAGTTAACTTGAAAAATTACAAAGTATTGCTCAACTAGCTATGAAAGATTACAACGTTCAAATCTTAAAAGAACAATAATAAAAATTTTAACTCATTAAATATAATAATTTAAGGAAATTTTTGG
The DNA here is from genome assembly GCA_018584345.1 of Thuja plicata. Lineage (NCBI taxonomy): Eukaryota > Viridiplantae > Streptophyta > Pinopsida > Cupressales > Cupressaceae > Thuja > Thuja plicata. The sequence continues at coordinate 846,798 of MU224871.1, read as the reverse complement.
GTAAGTGCAAAAATTTGAGTCCACCTTTTGGTCAAAATGTGAAACCCTTTCTATTGAAACTTAAAATTTTCATAGTTACAGTAAACATTTCAAGCATTTACTTATAAGTCTCAATATGATGACAACCTATGAAATTTAGAATTTTGTGTCTAGTTTTTTAATATAAATTTATTCCAATATTCAAATGATAAAATCTAGATACCCAAAAGAGGTAGAAAATGACATTTTTAAAGCCTTATATTTTGAGTGAAAAACATCTAAGTGTACAACTAACATAATTTTGAATAAATGCGAGTATTTTTTTTTTAAATTTCCTTTTGGAGTTAATTTTAAACGCTATGAACTCAAAATCAACCTCGAGGATTCAAGGATGATGATATAGTGCTTTTCTAGAGTTTTCATTTATTTTGAAAAATTTGACCTTTCTTTTCTTTTACAATTCCATTGGCGTAAGGATTTTCCTTCTATTTTTTGTTTATTGTGAGATTTTCAATTCTTTCTTTATATGACTTCAACCAACTACAACCTAATAGTCCTTGTTATTTTTGATAATTTGGTGAGATACAAAATACAAAAAAATTCTCTAATAAACCCAAATTCCTTTTAATAGACAAAATTATGACTAATAATTCAATTTAAAAAAAATAGATGAAATTTTAATATTATTTTCTCATTTGTTCATATTTTATTTTAAAAATGCAAAAAACACACACAACAATAGCTAAAACAACATACCTATATACAATTTGAAACATTCCATTCACTGTCATTTTTTTGATGTAATTTTTCTAAATCCTTCTTTTTTATATATATTTTCATTAAAGTAAATTTTGAAGGAACACTTATTTAATATTTTACATCTCTCCTTGATAAATGATATTTTTCTTTTCAGTATGAACATTTTAGATCTTTTATTTACCCAATCTCACTCCACCATCATTTGGGTAATTTTTTGGTATCTTCTCTCTTAAACTAAATTGTCTCAAACATGAATTGACACCAATATAGATAATTATTTGAACAAAATATTAATAAATAGATGAATCAAGAATATGAGGATATTAGAGTTAAATAGTCAAATATAGAAAAGGATCATACCTCTCATCAATATTTTGTGATTCCATTAGATCTATTTTCCATGTAAACCACATTTATGAGATAAGTAGCTTGTAAAATATTTTAAACTTACATATAAATAGGTAATTTTTAATTTTTAATAATCTAATAGACATATTATTCTCTTATCTTTTCTATTTCTTAGTTTCACCCGCTTTTCATATCATTTTAAGATTTTTTATTCAACAAATTAGAGTTTGATTAGCTTATGCACCATTTATATATTGTATTCACTTATTCTTCCATTTCATTATAAAATCTATCTCACACCTCTACAGCTTCCATGACTTTCTTAGAGTCCTGCACTGTAGGATTATCACAAGTGTTAAAGATTCATTTCAAAAATGATAAAGATCCTCAAAATAATCACCCTAGCCCTTTCATTTTTTGAGACCACCTATTTCAAAATTTATGTCTTATTGGCACTTAGGAACTTAATATAAGTAGAAATTAACAGAAAACACAAAGAAATCAACAAACAAATCACTGCTAAATAATTTTTTATTTTCTTTTTGAACAAAGAAAAATTCTCCTCCACATACACCAATTGAATCCAGTCCCTTGTTGAGTAGTCATGAAAATTTATTTTGGAAATACATTGATGTTTGCCACCTTACTTCTAGTATAGATTCAATAATTACTTTTGGAGACATCCCTATCTATCTCATCAACCATCCCAAAGCTACTACCATTTTTTTTATCAACCCTTGCTTGACCAATAGTCTAATGATAGATTATACCTTTGGCCAAACATAGTAGGTTAAATAGAGAAAACACAATAGGATTGAAGTTAGGGTGCCATTTTGCATATTCAAATTGAGCTACTTTGAGTGCCATGAACCATTCCTCAAAATGATTTTCTACTCTCCAAAAGATAAGAAATCTCGAGGAGAAAAAAATTAAATTTCCATCAAGGCAATTCTTCTTTGACTAGCTCTTTTTGAGCATTTTCATTTTTTCTACCACACCCCACCTCTTTGTGCATTAAACTGACCTACAAATTCTAAATGCAGGCTTTTATTGTGTTTTTTGTTATATTTCTCATGTTTGATACATTAACGAAAAGTTCTTTCTAGTTTAAGGGACACATTGACAATTAATATGCAAGCTATTACTATTTTTTTTTTCCTAGAGGCTAGGGTCCTATTAAATTTAGGAATTCAAATTATAGTTGAATAGTTATGTATCTTGTTAATAGTTTTATAATCTTAATTGTCATATAAGTGTAATGTTTAACCAGATAGATGAATCATATTTGAATTGTTAAATATTTATCTTCTTTATAAAATTCAAAACTAAAATTTTTTTCTACAAATTCGCTATTCTTTTCTTGTTTGTTTAGAATATCAACATAATATTAAATATACTCATTTAACATAAATTTATTAAGACAGCATCAATATTTCATTACAACCTATTAACAAAGAATATTTCAAGATCATTTCACTGTTACATTCATTCACTCTATGGTTAAGGGTAATATTCCAAGCTATTGAAGTACTTCCTCTCATGTATCAAGTAAATAGCCCCTTACTTTCAGACCAAAAAAGTATTTCTTTCACGGGGTTGCCACCACAGATTAAGTTGAAGTTAGCATTACATCGGGGAATAGTCTGCCTGAGCTTGGTTCAGCATTGAATAGCGGTGAAGTCGGTCACTTATACAACTACATCACTGAACAAGCACACTTATTGTGTTTTTTTGTTACATTTCTCATTTTTGATACGTTTACGCAAAGTCCTTTCTAGTTTAAGAGACACATTGACAATTTTTCTCTAGAAAAAACATGCAAGCTATTACTAATGATTTTTTCCCCTAGAGGTTAGGGGTCCTATTACTAATGATTTTTTTGCTTAGAGGTTAGGGGTCCTATTAATTAGGAATTCAAAGTATAGTTGAATATTTATGTATCTTGTTAATAGTTTTATAATCCTAACAATCACCTAATGTAACTGTAAACTCTAACAAGTCCACTTTAAAACGATACTCTCAGCTATATGATTCTTTACCGAACAAAACTACAACTTCAGCGGTGAAAAAGCCAACTTCAAAAAACAACGCTCTCGGCTAATTAATTATTTACCAAACTCGGGAGGACTCCTGTCTGATGTAACGCCAATTTCAACTTTAATATATGGTGGCATCTCCGTGCAAGACAAGTTTTCTTGTAATGAAAAAACAATGGGCGATTTACTTGAGACATCGGTGTAAGTCCTTCAGTGACTTGGAATATAAGGCTTAACTACATAACAAATTGGGAGATGTGTAATAGCCAAATGACTTTGAATTGTTCTTGTTGACAGGTTTTATAACGATGGTGTTATAAAATATCTTATAGAAAGTAAGTACCAATCTACTGTGTATGTCGATTTATTTTCTGAGATTTATGTTTTCACGAATAATAAATTTATTTATATTTAAAATTGAAAGGAGATAAAATATTTTTCAAAAGATGTATGTGGAAGAATATAAACATGAAAGCATATAAAATTCAAATTTATGTTTATATTTTCAGTTGTCTACATTTTAATAAATTAATGCAATTGATTGTTCATGTTGCTTTATTTTATTGTAAATTTAAAATTTGTGAATGTATAGAGTAAGTGAAGAAGATAAATTTAAAAAATAAATAAAACAGAAATATAATTTAATGGCTAAATTCAATTGTTTGGATATTATATATTGCATTAAAATATAAAACATGCTTAAAGTTATTATAGGAAATGAGTAAAGTGATGATACAAGATGCAAAAAAAAAAGAGATAATGTTGTAAAGCGGAATTGAAATGGGAATTAAGTGTTGTTATCATTATCGTATCCATAGAATTGGGGACTGACTAAAATTTAATGCAATAAGGAGCAATGTATTTATATCAAAAAATGAATAATCAAACATGGTTTTCAGATTTGTGGAGGATTAATTACTATCCCACCATTTACACTATTCATGGGAGACTTTACTATGTCTCAGATTCAAATGAAAATAGTTCATTGATATTTTTCAATGAAAGAATTGCATTTGAAAAGTATTCCATCTTGGCTTCTTTTCACATAGCTAGATTTTTTTTCTGCCCATATGCCTAATAACCATAAACAAAGAATCCATGATCATCGTGTGCCCTATTTTTTCGCATGTCCCATTAGCTTATCCATGCACTAGTTTTTCAGGAATTTCCAGCACTAGTAAAGAGAATCACAATCTAAGTCTTCCAAATGTGATTGTCAAAATCTAAATTTTCATTTAAATAAGTATGAGGTGGTAGAATGGGATCCAATAGTCTAAACAAGGAATCAAGTGCATTTAACATCAACCCATATTGAAGAATGATTCAAGAGGCCCAAATTTTGACCTATTGGAAAAAGAAGGGAAATTATTATTCATTTGTTTATTTGATTTATTGATTGATTTAATTGATTAGATGTGAGAACTAAGGTATATAATGTAAAATAGACTATAATTAGCTTGAATAGTAAGCTACATATCAAATATGTAAACTATGACTATATATATGGAAAGAGGAATCAATGAGGAACTTATCTTTGAAATTGAAGCTTGTAAATGTGGGACTATTTCAATAGGAAACCTAGTACTAGTGGTTTGTGATGTAGATATTGTGACCAAATTTTAACTTGGGATGTCGCTCTACTTATCTCCCTAAAGTATCACATAATTTTTTTTATGTTGGGAATTGTAGAGTATATCAATAATTGAAATGGTCTAGACTTTTTATCTTCTTTAGAATCTAGTTCTCTTTATCTCAACCCATTCTTTCTAGATCTTCAATTTCCTCTCAAATTAGTGTACCTACACACCATAAGAGAAAAAATGGTATTAGGTTGTATAGAGGCTTGCCTCATTTTATCCTCAAGAGGATTCAACCTTCTCTATAATAGTAATGATTAATAATACTGATTAATATGAAATAAAATACTCAATATGACAATAAAAAATTCTCAAGTTTGATGATGTTAATCAATGCAATGCTCTTTGGACAAGACCATCAAGTGTTGATGCAACAAAATAACACAAAAAAATAAGATCAATCATAAAAGCTCATTTACATGAGGATTTTTGTAACTTGTTGCACCTTGATACTTAGATATGAAGAATATTTCTCATAATGCTTGCTTTTAAAGTAATTAAATAGAATTATGTGTTGAGATGAATTAGGAAAGATGCTCTTATATGGGGTTCTGAAGGTATTTCATAAAAAAGGATAATCTCTAATGGTCATGTGCAAATATTGAGATTAGATAACAACTGGAGGAAAACAACACACCAACATATTCAAATTTAGGCATAATTTTAGGGATCTATGGAACCTACAACAATAATCCACCCAAAATAGGATAGAACAGAGGAAAATAAAGCATTTGTAGCTCAAAGCATTAGAATTCATCACCATAGTAGCGTATGACACTAATTTGATAGTAAAGGGGCCTAAATTAGGCCTGGAAAGAGTTGTGTGGAGACACACTTAGGAAATGACATAAAAAGGAGTGTGAAATTATAAGGGTTATAATTTACAATACTGCATTTAGAACCCACTTTAGTGGGATTATCAACTTACACTCATACTCATGAGAGAGAGAGAGAGAGAGAGAGAGAGAGAGAGAGAGAGAGAGAGAGAGAGAGGTAACCAAATAGACTCTTAAAAGGGGTTAGTACTAAAAGTAAAGGGTCCAAGTCAACTAGTCGAAGATACCTCGACAAAAAAATGTCTCAACTACTAATATTATTTTCAAAATGTTATTGCAAGAGCACAAGCAGTCCTATAGAAAGAGAAAGATAATACATCCACTAATGAGACAAAAAACATAATCCAAAAACTTTCAAGATGGGTTATGCTATATGTTCATATGAAACCATCAATTCTACTAGCCAATAAGGTGCACTATATTGGGTGATTCCTTAAATAAATTTTTCCATTTAAGATTTTTTTTGTGGATGAAAAGAAATCATGGACTATACTTTGTTTCATGAAAATATCTAGAAAAATCAATTAATAGAAAATTAATTAAAATTCCTAAAAATGAAATTGTTATAAGATTTATTTCACATGTAAAATAGAAATAGCCTAAAAAGGAGATATTTACGACAAAATTCCCTCTTCTATTTAATTTCAAATGTAAACAAAATAAAGTGAAAACATTAAAGATACATTTTAGAAAATAGGCCATATGAAATACTAACATACAAAATTATATCATAAACAAATAAATATTAAAAATCATATAAAAATAATAGCAATAAAAACATATAAGAAAAAATATATGAAAGAATTGGGACTTATACTCGCTGAGGACAAATTTCTTAATCTTTAGTATCAATCATAGCTAAAGATTCTGATTTAATAGCAATCTCGACTTCCAATCTCATGCTCTCCTTGGGTTGCCACTCCAACTACTTAGCCGAAGCCATAGATGCCTTTCAAATTATTTATTTAGCCCACATAATGAAATTCAAAAATGTGTGGATCGAAGGGGACTCAAAGAAAATTATACATGGTTTGCTTAGCAAAAATGCCACCCTCATGGTCAATTAAAAGTTGGATAGATTCTGCTTCTACCACTTTAGCAAAGTTTGATAATATCAAAATTACCCATGCCTACCGTGAAGCTAACCAGGTGGCTAACCACTTTGTTAATGAAGGGGTTATGTTAAAGGGTCGACGTATGTTGCACAACAACGGTGAATTGGGCGTTGATGTGAAAGCCTTGATTAAATATGATACATTAAATGGAAAAGTTACCTTATTTACTCATGATGGATCAGATTAACATGATGTACAGTGTCATTATGGATTGAGTAGGTGGTGCCTTCATTATCTTGGTTGTGCATTTGAAATGACACGTATTATGAGTGCATTCGAAGAGCTACTGGTTCATAGCTCTGATTTTTTGCTTCACAATCACTAGCAATATTAACCCAGGTAGCATGGAAGGTAACAGGAAATGATTTGAACTGGTTAACTACGAGAAGTATACGAAAGATCCCACGATATGGAAGCTGATTGTCAGAGGTGGTTTGGATAATTTCATGAACAAGCTTCATGGTGCCGACCCCAATGTTACCACTTCTTTCATAGAGCACTCGAAGTTGTCCTCTTAGGTCGCAAGGCTAATATTGATGAGAATCTCATTGAGGAAGTCACAGGCATGTTGACGGAAGGAGTCAGATTCTATCCGGACAGAAAGCTCTTGGATGAGACCATAATCAAATTTCCGAAAACAGATGACTAAAGAGAAGAGCTGGTGAAAATTTCTAACAACTGCTTTGAAGCAGGGTAGATTAAATGTATTTGGGGGGAGATGTTGAGGGCCATCATGGAATGTATCACGGTCGATGGTAGATTTACCAGGGTCTACGGCTACCATTTTGCGCTTCTTAATCACTTTCGCCCAAAGGTTAGAGTTTCCTTACCCTTCTATTTCTCTTCTTCTCTACGACATAGCATTAGAGCTCACACAAAAAACCTTAGGAAGCCGGTCTTGCATGGGGGTATTCTCTTACTAATTCATTAGCATTTTAGTTCAATGCTTTCCCCGTCTTGTTGGATTTTTATATTAATCGGGTAAGATTTTAGTTTAGATTAATAAATGTTAGTTTATAGTTAGATGGTAGTTGGGAAGTTACATTCGCTTTGGTTATATTTCAGTTAAAATAATGCTTTTTAAGCCAATCTATAGCATTGTAATTATATCGAAAACATCCAATACAATACAACTTTGAATATCAATTTCCCTCGATGATTTAATGTCGCATTTTCATGTGGAATCAGAGCCTGCGAAAGCTGAGGCAGAGACATAAGTGGTGCGGTTAGCGTGGATGAAACCTTGACCATATTGATGTCAAGCATTGCATAACAGAACAGTGCCCGGAAAATGTAGTCGAATGGATAATAAGACCGTTGTTCAACCCTTGACTGTGAATGCCAGCTTGTGAGGAGGTTGCACAATGAAATTATTTTGTCTGTATAAGTGGCTTTGGAGCTGTCTTTCAGAGACTAGAGATTATTTTGTTAGCACTTTGAAGGTTCGAGTCTAAAGTGACCTCCAAATACCTTTGGCGGCGCAAGGAGTGCAATTGTATGTGCCTTAATTTCTTCTCTGGTGCTGCGGATGATGCTTTGGAATTTGAAGAGAAATAGCACAGCGGCACTAGAGCAATGCTTGAGAAGTATTGTTTGCATACATACGAGAAAGTCTATTGTATTCGATGGAGCTATACACAAACAGAGTGCAAGGATGATGGCAGTCTAGTGAGATAGGTACTGTAGTTGAATTTTGATGCATAGACATTTTAAGTTTTTAAATTTTTAAATTAACGTTATTTTGCCTAAAACTACAATCGAATTTGAGGGCAATATCTTTGGGTGGTTGTACATGAGACGTGATAGTTATTTGCTGACTGGTGTCTTTGCAAGTATTAATAAAGTGGGTTGCCTACAGATAATGCCATACTCAGATGCTTGCTTACTCGCTGTAGATTTGAAAGGTCACAAGCATTTATTTATTGTTATGTGCTAAAAGGACAATTAGTCTGTGTTAAGTCTTTAGGATAGCTGCAAATGTAATAACACTCTATGTTGTATGTATTTTCCAAATGCTACAATCTCTCTTTCATTTATATTAGGAATGAGGCTAGGAGAGACATGTCCCTTCATGGGACATGTCTATTCATTATTATTTATAAGAAAGGACATGCCTCTTCCTATTCATCATAAGTTAATCAATCTTATAATGTTTCACCAATCAATTATTAATTAAGAATAATATAATAATTTAATATTAAATATTAAATTTCATGTGATTAATAATAATATAACATATATAATATATTATTATTAATCAACATGTATTATATATATTCTAATGATCATACGACTGAAGCTACAAACATTAACACTCCCTCTTAGCTAGGGAGGATGATCAAACAGAATGTGTAGTGGCCTCCTATGTCAACACTTATGACCCTCACTATAGCTATACAAAACATCAACAGTCCCTCTTAGCTAGGGAAGATAAAATGTACATCACAATAAGTTCATAAATTGTGAAGGTTTGTTCTCAAGTTAATTTCCTCCATTGGCGATTCTATC
>MU224871.1:823013-835936 GCA_018584345.1 Thuja plicata | reverse complement strand
CATTTATATTAGGAATGAGGCTAGGAGAGACATGTCCCTTCATGGGACATGTCTATTCATTATTATTTATAAGAAAGGACATGCCTCTTCCTATTAATCATAAGTTAATCAATCTTATAATTTTTCACCAATCAATTATTAATTAAGAATAATATAATAATTTAATATTAAATATTAAATTTCATATGATTAATAATAATATAACATATATAATATATTATTATTAATCAACATGTATTATATATATTCTAATGATCATATGACTGAAGCTACAAACATTAACAGTCTGCCATATCTCAAAGATTTAATGCCTAGAAGAATTTTTGTTCCTTGTGACTCTTCCAGAGGTGATGGTGTTTTAAACTTGTTTAGAGTTGACAAATTCCTTTGTAGAGACATTTCTTTGCTAGCACATTGAAGGGGTTATACGGATTTATTTGATTGTAAAGGGCATATGCAAGATACATTATCAATATCAAGTAGAATATGATATTTCGTCTATTTTATTTATTATCACAATCACACATCTTTTGGATCATCTATAGTTGATAAAGGTTTCACGCCTTATAGAGATTCACATACAAAGTCTAATGACTAGAGTTTAAAACATCATCTAACATGAGGCTGGAGAAAATGGAGGTAGGAGGTTTTCCATCATCTCAAGCTAGTTTCTCTCTTAGGGATGATTCAATGCATGAGAAGGAACTTATCCTTGTCCCTAAAAATTCGGGTCTAAGCAGATTCGTTCCTGAAGAAAAGTGGGGTCTTCATATATTTGTGTCCCTGAAGAGAAGAGGGGGCTTGATGTCATGATTTTCCCTTCAATGAGAAAAAGGGGGGGCTGGATTTTAATATGATTTGTCAAGAACTTGAGGAGGCATTAGACACACTCAGAGGAGATGTGGACTTTCGAAGGAAAGACATCTCATGTGTAGACATATCGGTGGTGATTGTTTCCACAACACTTGAGGAGGAGTTAGACACACTCGGAGGAGATGTGGACTTTTGGAGGAAAGGCATCTCATGTGCAACACTGGAGGAGGCATTAGACACACTCAAAGGAGATGTGGAAATTTAGAGGAAATGTGTCTCATTGTGCATGGTATGTGGGAACACTCATGTTTTGCAGATAGTTTCAAGTTTTGCAATCAGGAGATCCATTAATGTGGGCAGTTCGATGTCTCTTGGATAACCACTTGGAAGTCAATAGATCCACTGTTGTGGTCAGTTCAGTGTTTCTTCAGCAAGCAAGGAGGATTGGTGAAGACACTTCATCAAAGTCTCCAGATGGTTGGGTTTAAAACCCTTGCAACTTGCACTCTTGTTCAAATTAATGTAATAAGGAGGGGAATGTTGGAGTTTTACATTAATCAGGTTAGATTTTAGTTTAAATTAATAAATTTTAATTTATAGTTAGGAGGTACTTGGGAAGTTACATTCCCATTGGTTATATTTTAGTTAACATAAGGTTGTATAAGCCAATCTACAGAATTGAAATTATTATCCAAAATATCCAATAGAATACAACTCTGAATATCAATTTCCCTCGATGATTTGATTGCTATATTTTCATGTCTAACTGAATTATGGAGTTTGAAGGGTATCTAACTGATGTTATCCTTTCCGAGGAGGAGGATTCCCCTTTGATGAAAGCTAACAAGAAGTCCTCTCGCCATAAAGATAGTTTTGTCAAGAGTTCTGCTAATATTGCCAAGAAATAAAAATCCATGGGTAAAACCTCGCTGAAGGAAGATCAGAAAAATTTGGTTTCCTACCTAGGGGACTCCTTTGAAGAAAATTTTGATGCGCCCCAGGCTACTGATGATTCTGACAATTCATACCCTCCAATGGATAGGGAGAATAAACCTAGGTTTCCAAATGACCTAAGATCTGAAGACCATTACTTAAGGACTGAAAGGGAATTCCTTGAGGATATTTTGGAAATGGACCAGAATGGGGCTATGGATTACTTCAGATTGGCTAAATGGGTGTTCCATGAGATCAAGGACCTCAACATTAAACATAGGGATGTTAGTAGAAAAGCGGAGGAGTGGGAAGCGGAAGAGGATAGAATGAAAAAGGATAATGAGAACAAAATGAAGAATTTAGAGGGGGATATTACAAAGATTAGGAAAACTATGAACACTATCATGGATCCTAGATACAAAGTGGTTAAGAGGACAAACGCTACCATGAATATCATGGTTGAAAAATTGGAAAAATCTCAGCAGGGTATTTTCACAAGGTATAAATCTTGGACACAAGGAGGAGAAAAATGTACATTTTTTTGGCTTGTTTAAATATATTATTATCACAAAAAATTTCTCCATATTTGGGTTTTTTTTATTGTAAGATGGTGTTGCTGAATAAGGAACACTTAGGATTTATAAATTTGTTATGTTAGTATTTGTATTTATTGAAACTTTGTCATTGGAATGTATTAATACAAAGCTAACTATTTAGTTCATGTCGCGTAGTAGATACAAAGGTGTTTTAATTTTCAAGAGTATGGATTTTGTCGCCATCAACTCTTCACCCAAAAAAAAATTCTGCCTTGTCTCCAAGTCTTAAAACTTTTGGAGAGGCCCCACATGGTTTTGGCTTGCATATTGAGTATTGCATAGACTAAAATCTTATATTTCAAGCATATGTACATGGTCTTGCCTACATAAGTGACCACTTTGTCAACTTGTCATTGCTTTCTAATAATGCCAGCTTCATTGTTTTTTATTGTTGGCAAAAATGGGTTTTATGGGGACCCGAAACCCCTTACAACCATTACAAAAATGAAATAAGCATTTAAACTGCTAAACTGAAACAAGACTGAGACCCAGCTAGAAAAACTCAAGATCAAAACAAAAAAACTAGAGAAAAAATCTAGAAACGAGCTAGGCCACTCGATAGCCAAAAGCCAAAAAATGATTCAGTAAAAAAGTAGGGGAACAACAGGATCTATGAAAACTCCAGGAGAGTGCCTTTCACTTCCTTCTTAAGCCTCAAAGACCTTCTTGATGGAAGAATTGAAGTTTGAAAGATTTAAAATCCTATCCTGGATTTTCTTCTTTTTGGTAGAACACCTGCTTTTGCCTGGGCCTGCATCTTCCATATCATCTTTTTCATCCTCAATCTTCACAATAGGGGAACCAGTATCCAGCTCTGATTTGATGGAGTTAAAACACTCCATGGAAGAACCCATAAATATATTGTTATCCTTAATGTGTTTCTTCAGAGTGTTCTCTAGGATGTCAAATCTTTCCCACAGAGTCTTCAAATTATTTTTATCCTCCTTGTTCTTTTTTCCATCAACCCCAACTGACCCAGAATCCTGATCAGCTTGAATAGAATCCACATGAGAAGACAGAGTATAGAAGCTAAGATGGAGGCTTCTTATTTCCTTAAATACCTATTTCATAAGTCAAAACGCGTACATAGACATGGCCTTCACAGTTTGAAGAACTCCAAATAGGGGTTCATTTTTGTCGTCCATATCATCTTGAAGGAGTTGAACATTCCGCTCCTGCATATCAACCGTTCTTGAAAAAGGAATATTCCTAGAACTAGAAGGGATATTACCCTACTTAGCAGTGTCCTAACCTGGGGTATCCTCCTCCTTCCTCTCCAAATGGAGAAATGGGTACATCATGATCTTCAGAACTCGCATAGTTGACCAATATTAGAACTTTCTGACCACCCACATCATTGTTGTTTTCTAGACCAATTTTGAATTAATATATGTAGAACACATCCATTCTATTCCCACCAAAGCATTCTACATTTCTCATTCTTTATTTTATGTATTGAGGTATTAAAATATTGAATGTACCAATTGCATTTGATTAGCTTTTGAGCTATGCAATGACAAGAAGGGAAATCCTCAAGTTTTTCTTCTTAAGCACATTATCATAGAATTTTCTATGTTTGTTGAATCCCATAAAGTATCTCAGTATGATCTTAACGTGAAGATAACAAGATATTTTGCATTTGTTTATTAGATCATGTATTTCTCTTCCCCTAGATGTCGAAAAAGGGCATTGTGCACTCTATGTTGTTGATTTTTTGGAGATTGGTACTTTTTTATAAATGTGGTTTCTACACTTGCAAAAGTTGTCCAGTTAATTATTCATGCATTCAATTCATGTAAAAAGTGAAGAATTTTTAATCTTTAGTGAAAAGCACATTAATTATATTTTTAGTTAATGTAGGCTTATTTTATCTCTAAGGGTTAATTTTAGTTTGGAGGTAATTTTAGCTTGGGGATGTTGGGTCACTAGAGGATTATAAATTGGAGTGTGGAGGAAGAGCTAGATAGTTTGAGAAGAAGAGAATTTTCAAGAGAAGCTAAGGAAGAAAGGGAAAGAGAAATTCAACAAGGGAAGTGGAAGAAATTCTTCTTATGGATACAAATTGAAATACTTAATGTTGTACTTTTTGAGATAGTTCCATGGTATAATTTTATTATTAGGAAAAGTTTGTGATTCAATGAGAGTGAGTATTTAGGTAGAGAAAGGGGATTGTGAGGCTAACATTATCTCTATATAATTATTGTGGATATCTTGTAATCTGTTATATGAATTCTTTTTGTTGAAGATAAATAAATGTGTGTTTTCATATTTTCCCAAAGATGGGGTTAACTAGGTATATCTTAGTTATTCATTATTGGTTTCATGTGAATTTCTTCCATTATCCATTGTTGTTTAGTGTTGTTTTTAATTCTGAGAAATTTGTTTAGAATATAATATACAACTATGATGTAGAAATTATGATGGTATTAGGGCTCTAAAATTTGAATACAAAGCCAATTAGTGACACAAATTCCAAGGAAAAAATTCAAATTTTAGATTACAATTTATTCTAGGGTTTCATTCTATAATAAAAATAACTGTTCAATATGAGGATAGAGTTGAGGGCACCTAAAACTACTTGTAAAGGAAGGTTCAAATTACATCAAATCTCATGGAGAATGGGTTTTGGTCCTATAATAGTACAATATTGACTCCACCAATGAATGATCCCATTTCCTTAGATGAGCATGAAGTCAAGGAGGCCAAGATTAAGAGGTCTATCCTTGATGGGGTAAGAGATCACTAGATTCCACATCTATTCGAGGAAGACATTTTTCTCAAGGACTTGAATCCTTGATGAAGGAAAAGTTTGTCTATTCAGGGATATACTGGGTGTTATGTAGAATCCCTTCCTCTAAGAGGGAATTTTGAGTTTTTGTAGCCTAGACAACTACTTTTTCATAGGTGTAGTGTCTATGCATGCAAACATCACTAGTTTAATTTCCATTCACCTACCTAGTTCATGTAAAAAGTGAAGAGTTTTTTTTTTTAAATCTTTAGTGAAAAATTGCATAAATTAAATTTTTAGTTAATGTAGGTATAATTTATTTCTAAGAGCTAATTTTAGTTTGGACCTAATTTTATCTTCGAGATCTTGGGCCATCAAACAATTATTAATTGTAGTATGGAGAAAGAGCTAGACACATTGAGATAAAGAGAATTTCCAAGAGAGGCTAAGGAAGAAGGGGAAAGAGAATTTTAGAATAGGAGGTAGAGACAATTCTTCTTATAGATACAAATAGCTATATACTTTCTACTATAATTTTTCAAATTCTTACATGGGTATATTTTTTATTCATATGGCTTGGTGATTTAGTGAGAGTGAGTGCTTGGATAGAGAAAGAGATTTCTAAGCCTAAAATTATGTTTATATAATTATTGTGGAAATATTGTAATCTTGCATATGAATTCTTTCTCCTCAAGCTAAATAAATGTATGTTTGTAGGTTTTTCCAACCTTTAATTTTACTAGGAAGAGTATGAAAGATAGCATAATAGCCCTCAGATCATGCCACTTTCAGTGACATATACATCCTAGCATGAAAGATTTGAGTTAAAACAAACTAAATGATAAGAAAACATGCATTCTAGCTCTAAAAATCATGAAAATAACAATTCAAAGAGGGGCAAATGTAACCACCTGGATTTGGTCTGCTTCAACTATAGACCCTATTTTCCCTAAGTGTGATCATACCCCCAATTATGTTCAAATGACCCTGTTACTGCTTCGGATAATTATTTTGAAATCAATTTAATCTCCTAAAAGTGATCAAATCACTAAATTATTAACTTTTAGCCAAAATCAAAATCAATTATATACATGGCTAAAATGATTAATTTGCTAAGAATTAAATAAACTCTAAATCAATTGCTCACTTGCAAATGAACCCATTCCCCTAGCCTAATTAATTTAATTAAAATGGCTATAGTCCCATTAATTATTGAAAAGCAATAAAATGCTTAAATAATTAAATCCTATATTTAAATGAATTATGTCAAATAATTCATTTCATTTATATTCCCCTAAACCCCAACCTAGCCTATCTCAACCACTTCTACCCTGGGTTCTAACCCATTCCAACCTATTCCCCCCATGCTAATCTAATTCTAATCCTAATTCTATCCTAACCCACCTCCTAATGTTGTCACATTCCATTAAGGAATGATTAAGGACTCCACCCACTTGAGAAAGTCAAAGAATCTCAAAGATTCCTTCCTCAAGTCCACTTTCTCAAGCCACCTTCTTACACCCTTCCCATGCTTCTTTAAGGATCTCATTAATGCCTCATCAATGAAGATTCCTTAAGCCCGTGTCTCCACCATGCCTATTGAATTCCCAAGGCATTTATTGCTCTTACACACCATTAATGAGTTTTTCAATTCCATTAGTGCACCTTGTCCCCCCTCTCTTTCCTCATTCTTCAATAAATAGAAGGCATTTTTGAGAGCAAAGAAGCCCTTACCTTATACTGAAAATGCATTGCTATGCTGCTAGGATTCATATAGACTCATATTTCATTTAGTTTCTCATGCTCATGCATTGTTATTTTCATGATTGTTAGAGCTAGAATGCATGTTTTGTTATCATTTAGTTTGTTTTAACTCAAATATTTCATGCTAGGATGTATATGTCACTGAAAGAGGCATGATCTGAGGGATATTATGTTGTCTTTCATACTCTTCCTACTTATAAAACAATAGGTCAATTTTAGTGGATTTGTATGCTCATCTAACCATGTTTTCCACTAATGTAATGTCCTATTGAAGTGTCATGTTGCAGATAACAGGTGCACATTTGAACACACACATTTCTCATGCCCACCATGGTGGTTGATTTCCAACATTGCCTCATTTTTAATGTATTTTTCACTAATTTGCATGCACAGGATTTTGTTACAGAGACATTTTTGGTAATTTTGGATCACATTTGGGACACACACTTGCACCGCAAAAAATGAGGCTCGCATCCAGGATTTCCCAGATCGCTTTCAGTTTAGGATCGCATCTAGGGTAAATTCAGTCACATCTGGTAAGGAAAGTCACATCTGGTTTTTGTGTCATTTGTTGTATTTCTAGATCGCATCTGGTTAAAATTCTAATGAGCTTCATTGCCTAACTAGTAACGTTTGCATGCTTGACTTCTTTGGTCTTTTAAACAGCTTAATGAGTGTTTGCAGGCTGCCATTAAAGGATTTTCTTGGGAGTTGAATGAAGGATACTAACATAGTTTTTTAGGTTGCCCAACCCTCATTTTGACCTCTATTTACATGCTTTAAACACTAAGAAACATTTTCTAATCTTCTAATAAACTAACTTGAGGACTATGCTCTTTTCCTCTTGAGGAAAATCAGAAACTCATACATCAGTTTAGGAGTTGAAAGGAATTTGGAGTTAACTGAACCAAGCCAATCATATTGTATAATTTCTTTTGGATCAGTAATTGAACAAAAACAAAGCACTTAATATTGTGGGCTAATTGAACAAATACATTGTCTAATTTTGGGAATCATAAATTGAACAAGCTACTCATTAAATATTGCAGTTAAATGAACAAGGAAAATCTATTTTTAAGCATCTTGTTTTTATTAAATAGGAACATCTTAAATCAAGAACAATATTGCTTGAGGGAATGAACTGTTTTCTTGATTTTGTATTTGGGGAAAATGACTTGGATTAGGAGAGTATGCTCTTCTTCAGAAGAAGAATAAAAAATCTAGATGTCCTACGCTCGCCAATCCTTTGTACACATACTTAATAGTAGAGGGCCTACTGGTTGAGGAAAAAATCTCTCGGGAATGACCCAAGTGAGGACAGGTTTTACGCCAACCCTTCCAACTCACTATAAATAATTGCTTCCTCATAGGCCAAAGCCTCGAAAGACAAAATTAGTTTTGTTCATAAAATTTTGACATCATTCTTTGAACATACTTGGGTATATGTAGAGTGGAGCCACTTGAATCTTTCTTGTGAGACTACATATATTTAGGTAATTATAGGGCTAAATGCCTCAATTTTTCCTTGTAAAATTCTATGGGGGACAATTTCGAACGGATTTCCCAATAATAGACAACACTTGAACTGAAATAATTCTTGATTCATCCCTAAAAGGGTGATAATCCTTGTGCAAGAATATCTCCAAGACACTCGTCATATCGTGCCCTCACTTGCATTTGGAGTAAGCTAATACAACATCATGACTGGAGCCATTGCGTGCTTGGTGATGGCTATATTCTGATTAGCATTTAAGTGTGTACCTAGGTCAACAAGCAAGGATTTTCATCCTCCACCTAGAAAATAGGGCAAAAAGTGTGTCTCTTACTTTAACAATGAAATGTTTGCTTGATGTGTCTGAAAAATCACTAAAAGGATAAAATCCTTCAAACAAGCAACAATATTCAAACCTTCAGACACATGTATTTTTCACTCACCGACGGGTCTCAGAAATCAAACTGCAATCAGACGAACTTTACGCACTTCCAAGATAATTTTTTCAAAATTGATCAAAACTGATAGAGACATCAGAAAATCACATCCCATATGTCTTGTATCGTATCTGGTATTTAGGATTGCATCTAGTATCCTAGCTCACATCTAGTCCAGACATTGTCACATCTAGTGCATAAGCTCGTATCTAGGCTCATCAATAGCTCACATCCAGTATTTCTAGGATCGCATCTAGGACAGTGGGAATTTGCAAGATATTTTCTCAGAAAATCTCAATTAATTTGGATACCCTTTTGACTCTTTAGTCTGTCCCTATTGTCTTTTTTGGTCTCCCTGTCATTATATCAAAACAACTTTTCAGACATCCACCTTCCATGTCTTGTTGGTTTCTTGCAATCTGTCTCAATATGTGTGGTCTATCCACTTCTTACAACAACTTGATTCCTAGCTCACTATCAGGGCATTCGACCCTCTGATTCTAGAATCATTTACTTCCACCAAACTCAAATGATACTTCCACCCAGACACACTCACTTGAACAATTCAAGATACTACCTGACACTCTTGGGAAATGTTGAAAAAATTTGAGACACAACTTCATGGTTAACACAAGATGCAACAAGTACACATCTAAAGGATTGAAAGTGCCTCCTAAAACATCACACTTTCAAGGAGAAACATGTCATATTTCCCTACTCGATCTAGACTCTCCAAAAATGGATAGAAACACTCGTGAATGGAGTACAACATTTGAGGACTATGACAATGGAAAACACCAAAGGCCTGAAGATACCGATGAAGAAGATGAACCCAAGTTCAACCATCCTTTATTTGATTCACGCAATGAAGAGGACATCACTAAAGAGGAGTACTATAAACTCAAGCAAAGTAGGAAATTCCAAAAGATGATGGAAAAGATAATTGGTGAGGATAAAGAAAAATACTTCCTCCATATAGCGTCCACAGCCGTAAAATTACCCCAAGATTATGATGTGGAGAAACTCAAAGAAAAGGAGGTACCAAATCCTATATCCATTCTCACCAAGCAACCCACTTTGATGCAAACAAAGCTCGCAAACCTCAAACAGGAGAAAGAGAAACCCAAAAAAAAATACTCTTTGGATGCCATTTGTCCATTCCCTTTTGACAAGAGTATCATGATGGTTCCATTCCCTCCCAACGTAGCATGGCCAGAGTACAATAAGTATACGGGAGAAACCAATCCACATGATCATGTTTGAGAGATTTGTGCTCTTAGCATAGAGTACATGCATGAACCCACTTACCTCATGTGACTATTTCCTGGAAGTCTAGGAGGCAACGCCATGTAGTGGTTCTGAAAACTAAACCCTAAGGTCAAAACTTTTAAAGAGATAATTCAATGATTTATTCAACACAACTCCTATAACATCCAACATGATGTGACTATGATGGACCTATGTAATACTAAATAGAAGATCGACGAATCATTTACACACTTCCTACAAAGATGGAGGAAAATATTTGTACGATACTCAAGAGATATCCCCGAATCTGAGAAAATGGAAATCTTTGTCAATAACTTGGTACCAAAATTGAACTATGCATTACAAATGCAAGATTCCCCTAGTTTCAATAGGATGACTAAAAATGTGCTTTGCATCAAAGAAGTTATGGTTAGAAAGGGGGAGATCACTCTTCAAAGTGAAAACAAACCTAACAACTCCAAGCCTAAATGGTGGAAACATAACAAGAATGTTGTCAACAATGGCATAGTAGACGCATCTAATGTTGGCCCTAAACCTGAGGTATTCAATCTAACCAACAGTATGCAAGCAAGCAAGGATGCCAAGGTAACAACTCCCATACCCAAAGAAAACAATGATAATAGCAAGGGTCGAACATGGACTTCAAAACCTCAAAGAACATTTAATCCCTTGGGAGAGACTCTTGAGAATGTCTTAAAGACTCTTCTAGACAACAAATTTCTTACTATCCCAGATTCCAAACCATGGGAACCTATGGTCAAACCCAGATGGTGGGACGATAATTCCTACTGTGTCTTTCATAAGAACAAAGGACATAAAAATAATAATTGCCTTAAGCTCAAACATGTCATTCAAGACCTCATCAAAGGTGGAAAGATCAAAGTGGATGGAAACATTACCAATGAAGATCATACAGCATTCAATAAACCATTCCCTAATTATGACAAAGGGGAAACATCTAAAGTGAAGAGTAATGAAGTAAACTAAACCTAGTCCAACATTAATAATGTGATCAATATGGTAGATGTTAAAATAGAATCATCAATATGGTCACAGTCAAAGGTGTTTCATTCCACTCAAATGCAGTAACTCGGAGCCAAGCACAGGTCATGATCAAAGGACCCAATTCTTCCCTAAAATCACCATCAACGTCCAAGGATCCTATCATTACTATCCGTAAACCAACAGCAAAATATGTGGTTACTATTCCTAGGACAAAGTATGACTTGGTAGACCAATTGCAATGAACCTCTACAAAAATTTCCATTTTTGAGTTGCTCAAAATATCTACAGTACATAGGGAAATCCTAGAACAAGCTCTACATGCTACTAATGTCCCAAAGGATATTAATATAGACAAATTCCAAGCGATGGTAAATCACATATTAACACCACATTATCTCTCCTTTTATGAAGAGGATGATAAGTCTTTGACACATCCACATAATCAATCCCTCCATATCGAAGCCCTTATTCATAAATCCTATGTTGGACGCGTGTTGATAAATGAAGGTGCATGATTGAATATTTGTACACTTAATCTGATCAAGAAAATAGGTCTTTTAGAACAGATAATTGACTCTAGAAGAAAAAAAACTATCAAAGCTTATGATCTATCTATCTATATTCATTTTTTTTGAGCTCTGCAACTCCCGCTCCCTTTCCCGCCCAAGCTCGATTTCAAACTGAAGGTCCCATGCCCGCCTCCCCGGGGGGAGATGCTGCCACCCTGGCAGACCCACCTATTGGTCCAGATGGACCCCAGATCACGGACATTGGGCTAGATTCAATGGGGGATTCCCAAAAGGTGTGGTCTTCTTCCGCGGTTTCTCCTAAACCTAACTGGAAAGGAGCTCTTGTCGGTGAAGCCCAACAATCCTTGCAGGCCCTTTTGGTGGACTTTGTTCAGATAGAAGAAGGTGCTAAACTATCTCTCCTGGACTCTGTGGTAAACCGTACGATGGCGGATTTCCAGTTGGCTTTGGTGGGTAGATTCTTCAATTTTTGACCTACCATTGAAATGGTCAGAAAATGGATTGCTAACCAGTGGAAGATCAAAGGTTCTACCCTGGTTTCGGCTATGCCGGGTGGACTTTTCCTATTTAATTTTACCACCCTTGAGGACATGACCAATGTGTTGGCTGGTTCATGGGTCTACGGAAAGCATTTCCTAGCCCTTGCGAAGTGGAAGCCTGGTTTCAATCCGGCAACGGACCTTGCTAGATCGGCCCCTGTTTGGGTTCGCCTCCCAGGACTCCCGCTCGAGTATTGGGACGAACAGGTTTTCTGATGGATTGGGGATTCATTTGGTGCATTCATAACAACGGACCAGGTAACAAAGTCTAAATCCAGGTTGGTATTTTCTCGATTCTGCGTGAATGTCACTGTGAACAAAGTTCTGCCCAACTTTGTTATATTAAAATCCAAACTGGGTAGATGGACCCAAGCTTTATTCTATGAGAATGCTACCCTATTTTGCAGTAAGTTTGATCGGAGAGGCCACTCTAGTGATTCTTGCAAGGCCAATATTTTGGAGAAGAAGCAGCAGAATAAGGACAAGGGCCTTGCTGTGACCCCCCCGCCTGCGGTGTCGGAGGACCCGGCGGTGGCTAAGCCACACTTGGATGCGGAGGTGTTGGTTCCTAATGCACCGCCTCCTGTGACCTATGATACTTCTTCTGATGCGCTGCCACCGGAAGACAGTGAGATTGTCTCACCCCGGATGCTGGTTTGGGAGAGTCTCGAGGTGACCCCAGTCATATCTCAGATAGTCCTGGAGACCAACCCTGTCTTAGAGAAGGTCTCAGTACCTTCCCTAACAGTGACACCTCCCCAGGCGGGGAGCCAATCCCTTGTGGATAAGAAAGAACAGCATGATATTGTGGTAGCAC
>MU224871.1:750447-791900 GCA_018584345.1 Thuja plicata | reverse complement strand
TATATACATATATATGTATATATACATATACATATATATATATGTATATATATATATATACATATATATATGAATTTCCACTATTTAAGTTTAAAGGTAAACTATTCACAATAAAACTAAGAGTATACAAGATCACTCTTTGAGAGTCACTCGAGTAGTAACCAAAAGTAACCAGCCACAAAGTGACTAAAGTAGTGGGTGATAGAGGAAGAGTAGAATTTTTTCATCTTTTTGACCCCGTACATCAGCGGGCTCGAGAGTGTCATCTAAAATAGACCACCCTCATCATAATCTTCTTCATTAGCACTCTCCTTCCTAGTTAAAGAAATTGACAGAGAAAGTCCATAGGGTATTCATTGATGGGACAGTAGAATACCATATGCGTTCATAATGGGCGGTTTAAAATGGGAAACAAATATAGGGATATTTTGCATAAATGAGAGGACGGGTTTGGGACTAAGATGATTTATAGAGGAAAAGGGACATGGGGGACTTTTGGTGGGTATTGGAGGGGGGTGAAAAAAATGAGTTTGGGGAAATATTTTAAAACAAATAGGAGTATTCCTTAGTATGCCATAAATACACATTCTATGACCCATGTTCACTAAGTGAGGCCCCTATGAAAAAGTTGAAAAATATATTTAGAAAAACTCAACCAATGAAAATCTTCATTGGTGTTTGACTAGCCCATACAACCAATAGTTGAAGGAGTGCAACCTCATATATTTAAACCAGACATAAAATCAACACATGGTGGAAAAGAAGAACACCAATAATGAAAATCTTGTCCACCTCCAAATTGGAAATGAGGGGCCTAGAAATGCAAAGTGTGCTACTTACACATGGAGAAGCTGCAATTGAGCCACCTATCATGGGATAGAGATTGTTCAATTGAGGATGAGGGTCTGGTGGCACCTTGACAAGTGTACATGGGGTATTTCCTCAATACTACATAAGTTATTGCAAGTGGGCCACTTCTAGTGCAATAATATTGGGTTGTACTTGAATCTAAAGCATTACATTGTCAGAAAGAAAAGTTTTAGTATACAAGGATTCATAAATATCAAGAGAGCTATGAGAGAAAAAAAAAAAAAAAAAAAACATTCACATGTTTCTACAAAGTGAAGAGAATTTCCGCCCTAAAATCATGCCAAAATTGTGTGAACTTGAAGGGAAGTCAAGGGGCATCCCCTGGAAAAATCATATGCCAAGTAAAGGGCTCAGGCCAAAATGGCCAAGAGAGATCATGTATACATGTCCACAACTCTTGGGATCTTTTCCAATACCAAAAGAGGTGAATAAGAGTATTAGGTTTCCCATTGTACCATCCTAAATTGTAAGAACTTGTGTACTCTACAATTTAATTATTGTTTAGTACCCATCTTAGTTTATTTGCATTTACATTTGAATTATAGGACTCTCTAATTGAACTTAATGCATCCCTAATTAAAATTTGAGTCCTCTCCCCTGTATAAATTGTGCAAAAATTGAGGTAGGGTGTAATCTCTATGCATCCTCCTCTATTTTCCTTCAATCATAAATTTACTTCACCTCCTAGGTCCTATTTTACATCCTTTTAGCCTTGTAATTAAACCCCATTGTCGGGATCAACCATTGGTCTTTAATTCAAACTGTCAGCTCAACGGTGATGTGGTCCTCGAGATTAACCAAAATCCCTGAGGTCCTAGACAAGGCCGACCTAACTTGGCCTTTTCCTAGGAGATTGAGCCCAAATTTAGGGATTGGGTTCACCCTGATGATTTAGAAGGGTTTCTAGATCTATGGTTGACCATGCAATTATGATCTCCAAAATCACAATAAAAGAAACCTATTTGCTTCATTTTGGAATAATAAAATCAAGTGCAAGGTGAAGACCACAATCTACTCATAACAAGGAATTGAAAGGCTAAAGCCCAATCTTGATGACATCATTGAAGCAAATTTTTTCTATTGAAGACTTCTTCCAAGCATTTATAATTAGTTTCTACAACTTTAAATCAAGTATTCAAGACATCATTTTGAATATCATTGAGTTTCAAACGGATTGGGAGGATGGTTAGGTGTACTTTTTTCCTTGGGGGCTTGGAATTTTTTCCTTGTTATTTTCAAATCTATGCATTGATGCTTCATATTATATATATGCTTTCAATTCACACATTATTTGTATTTACATGTTAGGGTTTCACTCTATCACATATAGGGTTAGATCTATGCTTTTTTTTACTATTGCATATCGTAAGTAAAAAGGAGGGAACAAGAGTGAATATAGAGTATTACAACAAGGGCTAGAAGAGACTACCCAGCCAATCAAAAAGAGGCTCAAAATCTACATTTATCAGCATCAAGGAGTGTATCAACTCATATAAAACTTATATGGACAAATAATCTAGGAGCATAGATATCAAGCTTAATCAGACAGGACATCATGCTTAGCATCTGACTCATTATAGTCAGGAGACACAGCAGTGTATCCTATGATCTCATGAGCTTTGTAGCTCTCTGCTCCAATCCTTGTTCCTCCTTCTCCTGCATGTAAGTTGGACTTCTTCACTTGATCTATAAAATCAACAAGTTTGTTGTCAAACTCTGGGCCAAGTTTCATTGTGGTATAGCCATGGGCTATATCTTTCTTAGAGATAATGATTTCTCCATCCTTGAGGATTTAGAGGAACTTACTTTCCTTCATCTTAATGACAGCAATAACCTGCGAGGAAACATAAAAATATATGAGTCTCTTTAGAGACTCAGTAAGATTCATGTTCTTCCCTACAAGGACATCATTATTACGTGCCTTCCAAATAACCCACAATATAATATAGGAAATAATAAACTAAAAAACATTACAGTATTTGATGTTGTTAATGCAACTTGAGATGACATGAAGGTTATTAAAATGAGATTTATAGGTGAGACCAAACATCTTCCATATTTACGATGCAAAAAGACATTTGAAGAACACATGAATGATAGATTCAGGTTGTCTACAAACAGTGCAAAGCTTGGGGTCACCGCCAGTTTTCTTGAAGGGGAGTTTGTGCACAAGGAGTCACCATAAAAACTAGGTGATTTTCGGCTCAATAGGTCTGCTCCAGATGGAGGTGAAGTACTTTTTTGAATTAGAGTAAGGTGTGGCAAGCTTCCATCTGGCATTGGCATGGGTGAAGATTGCATTTCTTTGTGTGAGGAGGTGGTAAATGTATTTATTCTTGATCAGGTGGTGGGGAGAGTTGTCTGGCCAAGATATCTGGAAGGAGCAGCTGTCAAGTATACAACACAACTTCAAGAGTCCCAGCTTGTTAATGGCATTAGAGAGTATGGAAAAATTTATCTATTGTGATTTTGGTAACCCAAATCTTGCTACCATCTCTTCCTATGAGAGAATATTCCCATCCTAAAGTACATATTTAAAATTGGTGACCCCTCTGTCTACCCATTTCCTAGCAGAGCAGCCTTGGAGTAGGGCAAGTGGTTAGCC
Organism: Thuja plicata; assembly: GCA_018584345.1. Classification (NCBI taxonomy): domain Eukaryota; kingdom Viridiplantae; phylum Streptophyta; class Pinopsida; order Cupressales; family Cupressaceae; genus Thuja; species Thuja plicata. The sequence goes on along the minus strand of MU224871.1, from coordinate 788,425 downwards.
TTTGTGTTCCAAATTCCAATAGAGAGATTTGGCTCCACACACCAATCTTCCATGCTCTTTAGGGGTTGTGTTACAAAGGAAGGTCCTGACATACTTCTAGCTCTTCCACACAGACTTGAATACATTGGAACCTTTCACAGAAAGATTAGCTTCTATGCTAATAAGGTCTGTGTAGAACAAATTGGTCTAGGACTTCGCCCTATAGGGATGAACTCTAATGAGATTGTTCCTAATCAAGAGTCTACATGGTTCCTCTCCAGAAGAGGCTTTAGCAATCCATTTAGCAACAAGAGCTATACCCTATGTTCTGAGGTTTTTCAGTCATAATCCCCCCTAGGCCTTCTCTCTGGTACACCAATCCCAAGAGACAATGTGTTGTTTCTTTTTTTCTCTCCCATCTAACTAGAGGAAATCTTTGATAACTCTTTGGATAAGGCTGAATTGATTCTAGTTGAACAACCATGAGGAAGAATAGTAGATGGGGTAAGATGACAGGATCTTCTGACAGACTTGGATTCTGCCCAGTAGGGAAAGGAGGTGGCTATCTCATTTTCTCAGCTTTCCAAGGATCCTATCCTTGACCCAGCACCACATCCCATTGATATTAGGGTCCACAATGAACGGAATTCCAAGGTATCTCACAATATGGTTGGGGCCTCCCCATTCCAAATCAAACTTGTTCCACCACCTCAGTGGGTTATCTTCCCATCCAAGCATAACGGACTTAGAGATAGAGATCTTACTGCCCGAGGCCAGACAAAATAGGTTCAGCTTCTTCATAAGGTGTCTCATATTATCTTCTTTAAGGTTAACAAGAATGGTTGTGTCATCTACAAACTAAATATTAGATACCTCATGCTGATTAGGTAGAGAGATACCCTTCACTTGAGGAGACAGGGTATCATCTCTAAGCAAGCAGTGAAAGGAATCTGGAGCTATGATGAAGAGGGAGGGGGATAGAGGGCATCCTTGTCTGATGGATCTACTAATCTCAAAGAAGGATGATATGTGACCATTAACCTCTACTGCACCCATGGCACAATGAAGTAAGGTGAAGACCATCTTACAAAATATAGGAGGGAAGGCAAGGAATTCTAGCATTAACAAGATAAATTTCCATTCAAAGTGATCATATGCTTTTTCATAGTCTATGAGCAGCATGGAACTCTACAGCCCTAAGGATTTGCTCCAATCCATAGCCTCCCAACAAGTCACCAGATTCTCTAAGATGTATCTTCCTTTAAAAAAACTAGTCTATGTATTATTAATCACCTTAGGGAGCACATTGACTATTCTTAAGGACAAAGCTTTGGCTAGGATCTTACAACCCACATTCAGTAAGGTGATAGGCCTCCAATTCTTGATAAGTAGTCTATCCCCTTCTTTGGATAGACTAATCAAACACACTAGGTCAAATGGAGAAAAAAAAATTATATTGAAGTTAGTTTTTTTGAGTGTCATGGGTCATTCCTAGACATGAAAGCTTGATCTTCTACTCTCAAATTTAAATAATAATTCCCTAGGAAAAAAGAAATTAAAAATTTCATTGACAATTATTCTTTGACTAACTCTTTTTGAATTTTTTCATCATTCTACCAATTCCCCCATCTTTGTGTGTAAAACAAACCTACAATTTTTTTTTGCAAGATTTCTACACCATATTTATGTGCAAACATACACAAACTTAACTAGATTTTTGTTGTGTTGTTGTTTCTTTGCTCATTTTTCATATGTGAACACAAACTATAAGTTGTACTTTAGAATACACACAAATATTATTTTTTTTATAAAAGGTATGCAAGCTATTATTAATTATGTTTGCTAAAGATTAGAGATCATATCATTGAGGAATTCAAATGGTACTTGAATAGTTATGCATCTTGTTTATAGTTTCATTAACTTTACTATCAACTAATATAAGTATAATGTTTAACCACATGGGTGAATCATATTTGAGTTCTTGGGTTTTAATCTTCTTCATCAAATTCATAAATAAAAAATCCTTGTATAAATTCACTATTCTTTTTTGTTTACAATACTAACATAATAACAAATATACTCAATTTACATTAATTTATTGAAATATAGACAAATGAAAAGATATGCAAACTTAGATTTTGAGAGACATAGACTTTGACCTCGTATCTTCTACCAACAATTTAAAAAGTATATTAGTCTCTTACTAATGTAAGTATTAAAATAAAATTTTTATTCATAAAAACTTAAATCTCAAAGATTAATCTACATATGATTGGTAACTGACATTTTTACAAGATATTTTATTAAAGATATTACAAATGTTTCATCAAACCCTATTAAGAAAGAACATTTGTACATTCCAAGTCAGTGCAGTACTTCTACTTCCACCCATCTCAAGCAAATAGACCCTTTCTTTCAATAAAAAATATTAAAGTAATCTTCCTTCCATGCGGTTGCTAGCACAAATTAAGTTGAAATTTGTGTTACATTGACGAAAAATCTATTTTAGTTTGTTACAACAATACTCTTAGCTATTGAATTATTTAACAAACTTTCGATGACTCTTCCCTAATTCAACATCAATTTGAACTTTAATATATGGTGGCATCTATATGGAAGGCAAGTTTTCTTATACATGAAGTAGGGGTTATTTACATGAGACATTGGTGGAAGTACTTCAGTGATTTTGGATCATAAGCCTTAGTTATATAACGATTGAGAAGATGTGTAATAGTTGAATGACCTTCAAATATTTTAGTTAATAGGGTTTAATGTAATATTGATAATGTTGTTATAGAATATATTGTAGAAAAGTAAGTACCAATCCAATGTATATGTAGATTGACTTTTGGAGATTTATATTTTTTTATCAATAGTGATATATTTAATTTTTAGAAAGAATAATATATTTTTCTTATAAGATATGTGGAAGAAGTATACATCTATATAAGTCAAATTTAACTTTTTCCTTGGTTTGTCTATATTTTAATAAATCAATGCAATTGAAGGGTCAACTATTTTTGTATATTATGTTGAAATATTATAAATAAATTACGTAATGAATGTACAAATGAAATATAATTTAATGAATAAATTCAAATGTTTGAATATTACACATTGTGTAACATATTAAAAAAGCTTAAAATTATTATGAAGAATGAGTAAAAGTGACAATAACAAGAAGGGAAAAAATGGACATACATATATAAAATAAAGTGAAAACAATTATATCAAAAATAATTCTCAGTTCAATTTATATTTTCTAGAACAAATTATAAATTATTATCACTACTCTTCAACATATTATTTAACATATATCTTATTATTAACAACAAAAAAACAAAAAACAATATACAAATCCTAATTAAAAAATAGAGAAATTTATGAAGTCAAAATATTACGTTGGGCTGTCGCGGTACTCCCATTTCCACGTAAGGCGGCGATGACTGGGTAAAATAATTGGGATTTCTGGGTAACGAAGCTGCGTTTTTTCGTTGAAGTTCCAGAACCTGTCCTCGCGCTAAAGAAGAGTTTTGTGAACACGGATTTATATTGAATTGTGTGGACACGGATTCAAATTAAACTTTGTGAACACGGATTGTGCATCTCTCTCCGCGTAAACTTTGTATGGTGCCGCCTTAAACATCTTTCCACGCTTTTGAATGAATTCGTTTTCCTTGTAACATCGTTGGCCTCATTCACACAGAAATTCATGCTTTTCCTCAAACTCGATAAAATAATTGTTTATCCAATTTTTTGACTAATTTGCGATATTTTTTCTTTGAGAACAATAGAGATTTCTTTTTAATAGACAAACAATCTTGAAGACTTGTATAAGTTGAAAGTTTCTTTTATAGCAAAGTCTTGAGCAATTGTTCAGTCAACCATGCGGTCTGATATTTACTTCCTCTGGGCTTTACATTCGTCAACATCTTTTCTTGTTGTTTTAAAGATTGAATAGCCAGTTTTGGCCAAACAGAAAGTGTTGTTGCAAATCCAAATGGATTGCAGAATTGTGGTTCGCTTTGTAATTTGTATCTGTTTGGTGGGTTTTACTACTGCTACAAAATGTGCTCCTGAAAAGTGCGGTGATCTGGAAGTGAGTTATCCTTTTTGGATTAACAATTCACATTGTGGACGCCATGAATTTCAGATCAATTGCACTAAGAATGAAGAGACTGGAACGCTTGCTCCGTTCTTTATTGGTCGTCTAAGAGGAAAAGTTCAGAATTTTAAGATTATGGATATCAATTATACGGGTCACCTCATGATAGATTCTTCAATAATCGTAGCCATGTCGTGTAATATTAGCAGTACTCAGTCGGTAGTGTTCTTGCCGCCATATGATGGGCCTTTCACTATTTCTATGATCAATAAGTTCGTGGTTATTGGGTGCAACACGGTGGGTACCTACCAATCTGAGGATTTCGGAGATGCGAGATGTATATCGAGCTGTGTGTCTCAGAATGATCCACCATACTGCATCAATGGCTGTTGTGAGATCACCCTTCTCAATAATTTGAAGGTGTTTGATTTCACGGGTGGGGGTCAGTTTTTCTTGGACGGTGGTGTGCAATGTGGGTTCTCCACTATATTAGACCCGACTACCTTCAGAATCGGTGATAATAAAACAAATCTCTTTTGGGGAGAGGGCAGGAAGGCTGATTATGGTCTTCGCCTTAACTGGGGCATCGGCCAACAGAATTGCTCCACAGCTGCCAACTCTGCCGATTATTCATGCTCCATCTACGCAGAATGCATCGACTCCCCTTCTGGAAAAGGGCACGTGTGTAAATGTCTTCCTGGGTATAAAGGAAATGGTTACTTCAACGGTACAGATTGTACTGGTATTACCTTCGCACTTTTCTCACACATTACTAGTATCATGGTTTTTCCCCTTTAAAGATTATTTCAGTCTGTTAAGGGACTTTTGCTGTTAGGGAATTTTACTTTTAGTTTAAAGCAAAAGTAAAAATGAATTCAATATCTCAAATCTTCTTTAATTCTGTTATCACGGATCTTCAATTGTTTTATTTTTCAGGTTTAGTCATTTATATTCTTTAATGATTTTGCAGACATTAACGAATGTGAAGCCTTGAATGAGTGCGTGGAAGCATCCAATGGAGGTGTATGCCATAATTTGGCGGGATCTTACAATTGTTCATGTGCAAAGGGATACACTGGAGATGGCTTAAAAAATGGGTCAAGGTGCGAGTCGGAAAGGTCAAACAAAACAACCATGTTTGCTGCTATAGGTGACTACGCGCCCCATCAAAAATCTTAAATGAAGTCTTCTAGAATAATATTTGTGAGTGCGTGGTTAATAACAAGTTCTGGTTGATATGTGGGCAGGCTCTGTTTCAGCATTCGTTGCGACCTCTTTAGGAGCGTGTGGAATAGTTTGGTTGCTGAGAAGGCGTTACAAGAAACATGCAAGGGACGAGTACTTCCGATGCAACGGAGGCTTTTTGCTGGAGAGAATCCTGGCAGAAAAGGGAAAACAAACGGAGGGGAAAAGTTTCAGGATTTTTTCTGAAAATGAGCTCAAAAACGCCTCCAAAAATTATTCAGATGATATGAAGCTTGGTAGCGGTGGTTCGAGCACGGTATACAAAGGCATCCTTTCAAATAGTACAGCTGTGGCTATTAAAAAATTCAAGGAAATTCCCATTGGAATAGAAAGTGAGGAATCGATGAACCAGTTTATCAATGAAATCGTGATTCTCTCTGGTCTTCATCACAAAAACGTGGTGGGGTTGGTTGGATGTTGCCTGCAAACACAATCTCCTCTTCTTGTCTATGAGTTTGTGGACGGGGGAACAATTTCTCATCAGCTGAGTTCGGGTCGTTTATCTTGGCAGAGTCGCCTGAAGATTGCGATGGGCAGTGCAGATGCTTTGGCATATCTGCATTCAGAATCAGATCACCCCATTATTCACAGAGACGTGAAATCATCTAATATTCTGGTGGACAATAGCCTCACTCCAAAAGTTGCAGATTTTGGGGTATCTCGCCTCCTGTGTGGGAATGATACGCACCTCATTACCAATGTAGTGGGCACCCACGGTTACATGGATCCTGAATACTTTTCCACGGGTACGCTTACTGACAAAAGTGATGTGTACAGCTTCGGCGTATTCCTGGCAGAGCTTCTCACAGGTCGAGAACCCCTCTCTCCTGGAAGATCTCCACAAGAAATCGTTTTATCCAACGTTTTTCTTTCCAAATGTCAGCACGACTGCCTGACTGATATTTTAGATCCAAATGTTAAGAATGAAGAAAACCTGGAACAGATGATTGCTGTAGCAAGTTTAGCTAAAGATTGCCTTTGCCCGGAAGGAAATAGAAGACCGTCGATGAAAGAGGTGAAGATGAAGCTTGAGGAAATGGGAGGCTCTGCAATACTTGAGACATCAATCTCATGTTCAAACGTCCTCAACTACCAAATTTCAAGTGCGAATCAAAGTGGGCCAATGAGTTCACTGTTTCAGCTCACGGAGACGTCTAGGATGCATGGACGCTGATTACAATATTGAAACTTACATATGTATTCTATTAGGTTTGACTGAAAGTTAAAATATAATATGTTTCAACAAGTTTAATCTTTAAAGTTATCAGAATTGAGGTTTCGTATTGATATTATACATCATGAATGTATTATTCTAGTACTGTATCGTTTATGAGAAAAAAAAAATAACCTAGATATATGTAAGTTTCTGATTTAGGTTATGCACTTCTCTTGTTCGATGTTTGGAATAACAGTTAGTGGTCTATCATATCAAATTTTTTGAATTCGGATATATTAAATGTGTCTATTTTTATGTGTTAAGATTTTAATGTTTTATCTATTGTTTAAAATTTTAATCATGAATCATTAAGAGTTAATGGAAAATTAAAGGTGATTGAGCTTATTGATTTTTATAAAGTGATCAATTGATACTTTTATAGATGAGAATAAGTCAAAGTTCTTAAATATGATTTGTTTGACTAGACTATAGATACTTTTGTAAGGAGTTAATCATATTATTTATTACTCTAATTATTTTTGGGAGGGTTTCATTATGATATTACATTAGTTTTTTATTTATATTCAAGCTAAATCTAGTCTTGTATTAATTATGAGAAATTAAATAAAAAATTAAATATACATAAACTTCTGATTTAAATTAAGTATATTTTTATTTTTGATTAATTCTGTAGGGAGGGACCCTTGATCTCATACATCAAGAAGACATAGAAACCATATCATAACAACCAAACCTTCAAGCCATTCTAGTCTGAAGGACAAAACCCCTGCACTAAGACTTCAAAATATTAATAAAAAAGTTATAGTAAAAGGGACTATAACCCATACTACTACTACTGCTACTACAACTACAATCATAATAGTAATTAAACAACAACATAGTCCTACTAATACGTGAGTTTGACGGTAAATCCATAATAAGCATACAATCCATATTAGCCATAAGGGTTATCAAGTCTTGCAAAAGCATTAAAAACTAAACTAATAGATAACTAGAAACCAAAATAAACTAAAGCACTAATAGTAGTGTGGGACCTATGAAAAATGTAACTAGCAAATATGAGGCAACTAGTTTAAGAGATAAGCTTCCTTGGAAGAATAATTCATAATAATAAGCTCTCAATTTCTTTAAGTATGATGCAAATTCATAGCTCACTCGTCTATCTTAGCATCTCGATCCTTCTCATCCATACCATGGCCCTAATCAATAGCCTGATATTTTTTTGCATTTTTCCTCATTTTTCTTTGTTCAAATATGGGCTCCATTACAACTTTTCACATAAAACCATTAGTGAGAAGGAAGAGAGAATTGATCACATTTTTTTATTTCTCTTTCAAATTTGCAATACAAACTTAGCAATTTCTTCAAGCTGAACAACTCTATTTTGTAAATCTTTAATTTAATCTTGAAGTTGAAGATACTTATTATCATTTGTACTAGGACTTGGGGGAGAAGACTTCACCACTTTAGTACCCTCATTATTGTGAACAAGCAAATAATAGGCTTTGTCTATTAGGTCATCATATTCATCCAAATTAATCATTAGATCAAGAGGTTATTCTTTATCCTCCACACTAAAGTCTTCTTCCTTAGCCTTGTAGTCCTCATCATCAAAATTATCCATTAACCTTCTTTAGGGTCATCCTCAAAATCTGTCTCAAGAATCTTTTTACCTTTCATTTATTTGTTAAGGAGACAAGAAGATAGCCTCTCTCCATAGCTCAAATCATAATGTGGCTCATCTTTATTCTCCAGTCTTCAATCTCCACCATCGGGGTTTTTCATTTTGACCCCTTCCCAACATGCCTAGCCTTAACAGGGTTGGGCTTGAAAGTAGTAGCTTTGCAATTTTTAGGAGTATCCTCCAAAAGATCAACCTCTAAAGTTTTTTTGGTATGGATAATCTTAACAGCATTGGCCTTTTTCTTCCCACTAGGATTAGAGTTCTCTGAGAGGGGGGTAGTCTCAATTGACTCTATTCTAGTAGAGTTGCACAATTGATCCTACAGTTGGCTAGGCTCATACTAGGGATAATAGATGAACCTGATTCTAAATTAAGACCTATCAAACTAGAATTGATACAAACCAAATATCAACCCTTGGTGTAGAGGGGACGAAGCCCATTCAGTAATGCTATTATAGAGGGAGGTAAATAGAAGAAATGACATATCAATTTTATCACCTTGTATAAAATGATTGAGGATGAGAATTATGATAGCCATGGATAGTAGTATACTGACCTTCCAAAGGAAAGCATTTCATTACATGATAACTAACCATGGTATATGAGGGAGGAAGCAGAGATCGGTCATACCCTTTTTGTTGGACCACTAAATTTTCACCCTTTCCAAAGAACTTCTTAATGTAAGCCTTGTATATTATAGATCTTATCTTCTCAACTTTTCTCCCTCACACTTGAGACCAGTAAATTTTTCAATCAATTGTGGAGTCATCCTAAACTTAATACTACTAATAGAAACTAAAGCCTTCTTCCAAGGATTGCAAAATTTGGTGGATAGGGTTCTATTGTACCTACGCATGGCCACAAAATATAGAGTAACCTTAGATTTTATAGAAATGTCCCATAGTTCCTCATTCAACATTAAATCCTTGCAATCTTTTTTCTTTGCTCATTTAAGAGCACCCGCCATTACTTTCAACTTAGCAGAACCCAACATAGGATGACAACTTGTCATTCGTGAGGCCCACAAAGAAGATTTCTACTAGAAACAAAAGCACCATTCCTCTTCTTCTTTCCACAATGCAATCTAGAGGATTCTTAAATAATACAATTAAATAGGATTGTTAGATGATCACTACCACATTTAGTTCTTAGGTTCTCACTTGAGCCTATTTGGGACATCTTCCTTATAAATGTACAAATTCAAAAAGGAGGAGTAATTATCCCTTATAGTAGTGCTTCCCTTCCATATTTTTCATTTTGGTGAACTCAACCTATAAAATTTCCTCTTCTGATTATGGTGGTTAAATATCCTTTGTATGCATTTTATTCTTCTAGGTTTACTTATTGTTCATTTTTGTGAGCCTGACTAATAGCATTTCCATTCTTATTCGGTGTGTAGATCTCCTTTATATGCATTGCATTGATCAGTATTTGCATTAGATCTTCCTATTTGATTTGATAGTAAGATGTTTTTTTTCATTAAATATACTTTTGTCCTTAGCTCATTTGCATATCCCTTTCAAAGTTCATATTTATAAAGGTTTTATGCATATGTCAAATATATGCTCCTTTGTAGGATCACACTGAAGCTTTACTTCACCGTCCAACACCTTCTATCTGATAAAATGATACCTTATAGATATATTCTTTTTTCTATAATGATGTACTAGATTCTTTGACATGCTTATTGCACTAGTATTATCACACACGATCAAAATTAGTTCTATAAATTATGTAACACCTATATGTCCTTCATAGATTTTTTTCATCCATAATACCTGAGTACAACATGAGGATATTGCAATCTATTATGTTTCAATAGTTGATAAAGTTACAAAAACTCACTTATTGCTTGACCAAGCAACTAGCTAGGAGCCATGAAAGTAAGCTCCACCACTAGTACTTCTTTGGTTATCCAAACAACTTGGTCAATTTGCATCAATTAAGTGTTTGTCTCTCACACAAGCTTTCTATCTTTATACTATAATAGTAGTAATCATCTTTGGGCTAGTTTCTTTAAAAATTATCTCATAATTATTCCTAAGAGTAATTAGATCTAAACTCTTATGATCCAAGTGTGTAAATATGATCCAAGACTAAGAGTTAAGTAATTAATAGTGGGGTGAATTCAAAAACTTGGAGAAGATAGTTTAGCTACTTATGGTAAATTACAATTTTGAGCTCTTAGGAGGATAGTAGGGAAGTATATTAACTCATTAAATAGATAATAATAGGAGATTTTTTGACATAGTTAGAGTGAAAATTTTAAGCATTTACATATAAAATCTCAATATGGTAAAACATTATGAACTATAATAGTTTTTAAACATAATTTTAAACTAATATAGAAATGATAAAATGTAGCTTTATATAAAATGCACAAAAATAACTTTTTAAAATTTTTATATTTTGAGTCTGAATATCTAAGTGTACAACAAACATAATTTTAATAAATAGGTTTTTATTTTTAATTCTTTTTTGGAGAAATATGTGTACTATGGTGATGTTTCGTTAGGATAATTTTATAATTTTCTAAAATAAATAATTTGAAATTCTATGAACTCAAAATCTATTGAGAGGATTCAAGGACAATGATATAATGCTTTGCTATGGTTTTTAACTTTTTGAGAAACTTGGGCTCCTTTAAGTTTATAATTCCATAGGTACAAGTTTTCTCCTTGTAATTATTTCTTTAGTGCAAGATTTTCAAGTATTTATTCTATGAACTCAAACAACTTCAACTCAATTGTTCTTTCTAGTGTTGGTCATTGGGTAAGTCTCCAGCATAAAAAAAAATCCTCTAATAAACCCAAATTCCTTTTAAAATTTAAAATCATGACTAAGGGTTTCATTCAACCAAAAATAAATAACATTTTCATGTTATTTTTTATTTTTATATATTATATTTTCAAAATACAAGAATACAAACAATAATAACTAGTAGAACACAACTACACATAGTTTGATTGAAATATTCAATTTCGTATGATTTTCTTAAGTAATTTTTCTAAATTCTTCTTTTCCTATATTTACTTTAAAGTAGATTGTGAAGGGACATTTATTCCATGCCCTAAATCTCTCCTACATATGTAATTGTTTTCTCACAAATCTTATCACTTTAGAACCTTTATTTCCAAATCTTACTCCACAATTATTTGAGTAATTCTTTGAGATGATGCCTTTAAAAATAAATTCTATCAAAAATCAATTGAAATCAATTGTAGGCTTATGTTCAATTATATTTAAGACCAATAGAGGATTATCTAAACACAATATTTGATATATTGAGGAATCAACAATACATGGAGATTAGAGTTAATTATCAAAATACAAAATAAATGATCAAACAAATTGGAGATAGATTGGCTTATGAAACTTAGTTCTATTATATCCACTTCTTCGTCCACATAATTATCAATTCTATGTCGAACCTCCCTAGTTTTCACAATTCCTTTAGATTCCTCCACTCTAGCCATTATCTCTTAGCATAAGATTATTGCAATTTTTAATGATTAATTTCCAAAATGATTGAAATCCCTTAAACAGTTGTTCTAGCCCTTTTATTTTTGGAGATTTCTCCTTTTTCAAATTTATGTCTTCTTGACACCTAAAAATCTAATATATGTAGAAGTTGAAGGAAAACACAAACAAATCGCTAGTGAACAATTTTTGACTTTTTATTTTTAACAAAAAGATGTCTCCTTCACATAAATCAATTGGATCTACTCCCTCATTGATGTAGACAAGATAGTTTATTTTGGTATCACATTGATGGTCACCACCTTAGTATTTATTATCCCACCAACCATCCCAATGTTACTACCAATTTATTATAAGCTTTCATTCGACCAATATTCTAGTGGCAATTATATATTTTGATCAACATAGCATGTCACATTGAGAAAATATAGAAGGGTTGAGGTTAAGGCACCATTTTTGCATAGAGAAAATGAACTACTTTGAGTGCCATGGGTCATTCCTTGACATGAAGCTTTTATTTCCTACTCTTCGAAAGAAAAGAAATCTCTAGGAGAAAAAAAAATATAACCTCTATTGACAATTCTTCTTTGACAAACCTCTTTTTAGCTTTTTCACTGTTACTACCAATCTCCACATTTTGTGAATAAAACCAATCTACAATTTTCAATTGCAAGATTATAACACCATATATATCTACACACATACAAAAACATTAATGTCATTTTTGTTATGTTGTTGTTACTTTTCTCAATTCTCATATGTTAACACAAAGTGCTTTCTAGTTGAAGAGACACACGAACAATTTTTCTCTATAAAAAATATGCAAGATGTTATTAATTTTATCTTGTCCATAGTATCAAAATATTTACTATCAAGTAATATGAGTGCAATGTTTAACCACATGCATGAATCATATTTGGATTCTTAAGTATTTATCTTCTTCATCAAATTTAAAAATAAAATATCTTTGTATAAATTCACTTTTCTTTTTTGGTAGAGAGTTGTTCAATGTAAAACGAAAATCTCCACTAATAAGCCTTCTCATCTTCAGGGTGGGATATTAGAAAAGAAGCACCAAAGCCCTGATTTAAACTAGATTGTTTCTTAATTGATTTTAGTTTTACTCTTTTTATGTTGATTGCTCTATTTTATTATTTTTGGGAACGTTTTTTCTATTTTGATGATTTAATGTGTATTTATAATAGACTATAATCCTTCTTTGAAAACATCAAAATAATATCAAATATACTCAATTTACATTAATTTATTGAAATGTAAACAAATGAAAAAAAATACAAACTTAAAATTTTGAGTTACACAAATTTTAATAATATATCTTCTACCGGCCATCCTTTGAAAAAACATATTATTTTCTTTCTAATATAATTAAAATTAAACTATTATTCATAGCATAAAACAAATCTCAAAAGATTTACACGTAATTTGTACTTGACTTTTGTACAAGATATTTTAGAAAGGCATCACAAAGATTGGCTTACATTCGAAGTCGATGAAGGTGCTTCCACCCATGTCAAAAGTAAATCGACCATTGCTTTCAGTCCCGAAAAAAAATTTCTTCTCACGCGGTTGCCTTCACAGATTAAGTTGAAACTGGCATTAATCGGAGAAAAGTCTGGCTGTGAGAAAAACCTGCCTGAGAAAAGTCTGGCTGCGGATAAGCCAGTCGCTTGTACACCTCCACCAGCTATTCAATTCATTTCGACCATCTTAGCTATTCAATTCTTTACCAAACTCTGGAAACTTATTCTCGGATGGAAAGCCGTTTTCAACTTTAATGTGGAAACGTCTAAACAGCAAACTAAAAAGCAAAGCTTACGAGGGTACACTTATTATTATTTTTAAATTCTCCTTATACATTACGAGGTTGGCATACGTTGCTCGCTAGGCACGAATGTTTAATATATAGTAGGTAGGTTTTCGGAAACGTCTGAACAGCCAACTAAAACGTATTTCTTACTAAGGGGACACTTAGTTTTTTTTTTTCATTGTTCTCTTTATAAATCTACGTTTTAGTTGGTTGTTTAGCCATTTCCATAGTGATATGATTTTGAAATGTTTATGTGCTTGTTCTTGTAGAAGTAAGTACTAGTATAAATTAGACTCGATAGATTGATTTTTTAAATTTACATTTTTTTTCTGAATAATGATATTATTTATATTTTAATAATAAAAAGAATTGATATTTTTAGAATCAAAGTTTTTAAGTCAAATTCATGTGTTTTTTTATATTTGTTTACATTTGAATAAATTAATGTAATTGATTGCTTTATAGCTTTGAATGTTAGTTTTCCACAATTCGTAATAGTTATACAAAACTAACATTCAAAATTATTAAACATTCAATTGCATTGATTTATGAAAATACTGACAAAAAAACTAAACTAACATAAATTTGACTTATAGAGACATTGATGATAAATTTTTTTTATCTACTTTTAATATTAAAAAAAATAATATCATTATTCATGAAAACATAAATTTAGAAAATTAATCTACCTACATATTGGGTTTTCTTGTCTAAAATGTGGATTGTGTAGAGTAGATAAAAGTAAAATTGAAGATAGAGGGGGGAGGGAAGGGAAAAAGTAGATAGAGAGACAGAGAGAGGTGGAGGGAATAAAATAGAGAGATTGATAGATAGAGAGGAAGAGGTAGAGGGAGAGATAAAAATAGAGATAGATAGAGAGAAAGAGATAAAGAAAAAAAGATAAGTATATAGGGAGAGGATAGATAAAGAGGAGGAGAGAAATAGATACAGAGGGAGAAGGAGAGGGAGTAATAGAGATATATGAGGCACTATAATAAAGAGATAGTGTGGTAAAAATTGAGTTTCATGAGATTGCTTTGGTCAAGAAAAACATTCCATAACTTGTGTAATCATGCGAGTAGAGTGCATAGTCCTAAAAACTACTTCACCTTAATTTTTTGTATCCAATTAGTAGTAAGAATGGTGGTATTTAAAAAATGTCTTAAGGGAAGTTGCTAGATTACTAGGGTCAAGTTCTCCAACATCAACACCTTTTAGGATATGTTTTACAATATAGAAAAAGTGCTTATAAATGACATTCCAATTTGTAATTTAAATGGAGATTAGGATTACTTTTAAGTTGCATACCAAGATATTCTTAGACCAAATCTTCCTTATTATTTCTCTTTTGTTCTAAAAAATCGCTACCATTTCCTTTATGAATTAATTGGAAAAATGACTATCTTTAAATATGAATATGTAAATGTGAGTCACACAAATGTTTGCCAAATCAATTCATAATGATTTTTGTACAGGTATGCAAATATTAGGATTTTGATTTTGAAATTTTAAAATTTGGGGCTAATTCAACATTGCTTAGCCCTAGACAATAAAGTCATGACTTTGACTTAAGAATCAAATATGTGTTGATGAGTTCAAATAAAGGTGCAAAAAATTACTAATAATAACAAATGTGTGAGAATGCATACCTAAGTACAGAATAATACCAAATATAAAGAAAAAAGTACAAATAAACAAATATTTTATAAAATAATATTAAAAATTATAAAACCATCATAATAGAAAAACACATCACATATTATTATATAATTATATTTAATGAGTCTATTAAAAAATAATCATATGAGAATAGACCGTATTAAAATCCCATCCTCCAAACATTGTTTATATATTAGAAATTCTTTTTGTATACTATATTTCACATAGTCTAAAGTCAAGATCAATTTCGTTTTACATTCTTGAAGGTTGAGAACCTCTTTCTAATTGTCTTTTCATTTTAATTCTATATATCTAACTAAAAAAGTTTTTTAAAAAATGATTTTAATATTATTATGTTTTTTATTAAGGAAAACAGGTTTTGATGGGTTCCTGAAACCCTACAACTAAAAGAAAAGAGAACTAAAGAATATAAGCATTAAAAAACATCCATCACAAAATAGGCAGTACTAGCAAAATAGTCTAAAACAGAAAAAAGCCAGAACACATATCCAATAAAACCAGGAACAAAAACCAGAGGAGCCATTCATGCAATGTCTCTGAGAATCTCCGCTGCCCATATCTCCAGCTTGGTCATTCTCTCAACAAATTCTCTAAGTTCGACCAGCTCCTTGTCAGCTTCCTGGTCTGCCATCTTCTTGGCTTCATCTCCAGGACTCTTTGCATTTTCTTCTTCTGGAAGTTGATCCCTGTCTCTGTGCATCTGCCTATCCTCTTTGTTACCCTTTTGTTCTTGAAACTTGTCAATGATGACCTTAATGTTATCATTTGAGGCTTTTAGAATGTTGTAACTCTGCTCTCCAATTTTAACCATTGAAGCTTCAATGCTTTCAATTCTATTCTTCAGTTCAATCACTCTACTATCCAGCTCTCTGTCCTCCGCTATATTTTGTTGTTGTTGATTATGCTTTCTTTCTCCATCCTAGCCATCCTTTTTTTCAGCTCATCTATTTCATAGTAGGTCCATTTCGTTGACCTATAGCTGTCAATGGCGTTGTTTTTTGCATTGTTCAGCACATCCATTTGAGGATCTTCCCTCGCATTGTCGCTAAATATCACCATAGCTGGATCAATGAGTTCTTCCATCTGAATTATGTCCTCTTTGTTTTCCTTAACCAAGGTCCTTACCAATTCTCTCTTTATGCCCATTTTGGTGGAGACTGTGTCAAAGTTTCTCCATACAACCTTTTTATCTTTACCTGTAATACTACAAGTGTACTTGTCTTCTCCACATTCTGCAAAACCCTAGCTATTATCATCCTCTTCATTCTCCTTCCCCTGACTCTCCTCTTCCTCAGCTCTCTCTTCTTGTGTTTCTTCTTGACTTGCCAACTTCTCCTCCTGGGTTTCCACTTTTACTCTTTTTGATCTCGTGACCCTCTTCCCCGAGCTATCCTCCCCATTCTGAGTCGGCATCTTGATTGTGATCTTCCTCTTTATTTCATTCTTCCCCTTCTTCTTCATTTTTCTTTCTTCTCCCAAAATCTCATTCCCCGTTTCCATGCCTTCCTCATTTTTATTGTACTCCCTATCCGAACAGACTTCTATGTGTTGTTTTATTATCTCTTTTTTAACTCTATTTTTTCTTTTCTTCGTCTGAAGAGGTTGTTCCTCCTCTATCTCAGAGTGCATCTCTCTATTGTCCTCTGTGTCAGAGGGGATGTAATCCTCCTCTGAACCTTCCTCTGAATTGCCTTCCTTCATATCTTTGATTTCCTTTCTCAGAGTGTGAGATTTGAAATACTCATAAATCAAAAGTACTAAGCCCTCATGGAAGGCCAGATTGCTTATGTGTTTCTCCTTATAATCATTAATGTTTTCATTAATGGATGAATAGAGGTAGAAATGGATAAAACCTTTGCCCCATACTTGAAGTGGTTGAGAAGCACAAAATGGTGAGTGCTGATGCGGTCGAATCTGGTATCTAGTGAGATGTATTTGATTATTTCCCTCAACACAAAGCGCCACAGAGGTTTGATGGAGCTCGGGTGGTAAAATGTGCCCTTCTTGACCAAAGCTCGCTTTTCAACATCATTTTTAATGAATTCTGTCAAAGCTTTGCTGGAAATTTTCCTGTCCCTGTAAAATTTCTTCCCTATGATGGGAATGCTAGTTACCACCGAAATGATTTCCTCAGTCACCATGACGGTAACCCCATCGATTTTCACCTTCCCTTCTTTCCAGCTATTTACCATCATCTTTGTAACAGAGGGCTTCCACCCATGAAGACGTTCAATGTAAGTGGTCACTTCACCCTTTTTTAGGATCTCCCAGACCTTTGATCTCTGGCGCCAATTTTTAGTTTCTCTCTCTAGCTCTCTCCTATGCCTTTCTCCCACCATTTCTACAACTTCCCTATTTCCTCTGTTTCTGGTGAAATTCTCACTTAGGGCCCTCAGTTTCATAATGAAATTGGTTTGGAGTTTCGAGAGCCTTCTTTTTTCCTCGTAAATGCAATAATTGATTAAATGCCTCCAAGTGTGCCGATGGAGCATTAACCTGATTATCCCATCACATCTCTCGTACTTGCACATCATGTGGGGATTCTTTTTACGTTTGTCATAACTCTCCATAATTATCTTTTAATAACTCTGAGTCAACCCAGAACCCAATCACTTTCAATGATGTTGGCAATTTCTAGCGGTAAATAATTCCCATCATTCCATTGTTTTACTTTATCATTATTGACGCCCATGTTTGCTGGCCTGTCTGCCACCTGGTTGACTTCTCGATAGTCATGTTCCATGTAGACCTGATCAAAAGACTTCAGGATTTGTATACATTCCCTTATTATATTCTCAATTGTCTAGGAAGGCCCAGTCTTTTCATTAAGGTAGTCTATGATATTTTTTGAATCCCCTTCTTACCCATAAATGCTTGATCCCCATTTCCTTGGCAAGCTTTAGAGTGTGATGTGTCACACTAGCCTCTGCATAGTGGTTGGTTTGTGATCCCAAGGGAGCTAAAATTGCAGCAATTCCTTTTCCATGTGAGTTCCTGATGATTCCACCCACCCCTACCTTCCTAGGGTTACCCTTTGCTGCCCCGTCAAAACTAGCTTTGAACCACCCTTCCGGTGGTAAAGACCATCTGCAACCTAGACTTTTGTTGGTGATATTGGGCCCATTAATGTGGTTAGAAGTGCTACCTTTACAATAGGTGTAGTTTTCCTAAAGGGCATTTGCAACTTTCAGGGCTATAACCTTAGCCCAAGTAATATTTTCTCTAAAGATCCTATTGTTTCATTCCTTCCACAACCCCCAGCAGATGTGTGGCATAGCCCAAGCCCAGAGATGATGGCCTCTCCCCCCGTGATGCCATTCGTCAAAGAGGTCAAGGGTAGTATTAGGGAAACACCAGGATGTCTCAAAAAAAGACAGGAAATAATGCCATATCTTCTTGGTGAAATCACAGTGGATAAATAAGTGGTCCGCATTTTCACTATGATTTTTGTAGAGGATGCATCTATTAGGAATGTAATGACCCTATTTAATAAGGTTATCCACTGTCAAAATATGGTTTTGAAGCAGAGTCCAGAAAAATATGTTAACCTTAGGGATGATACCAGGAAACCATGCCTTGGCCGAAGATGGGATTGTATCAACACTCTACATCGAGTCATATCCTGAGGCCACTGTATAATAGCCATCCTTGGAATCCTCCCAAACCATGACATATTCGTTGAGAGAGAGGGGAGTGTGACCTAAATAGAGCATAAAAGGTTTAAGGTCCTCGGACACATCAGTGAGATTGACACACTTATTATTAATTATGTAGTCATTGAATATGCT
The DNA here is from genome assembly GCA_018584345.1 of Thuja plicata. Taxonomy (NCBI): domain Eukaryota; kingdom Viridiplantae; phylum Streptophyta; class Pinopsida; order Cupressales; family Cupressaceae; genus Thuja; species Thuja plicata. The sequence continues at coordinate 769,459 of MU224871.1, read as the reverse complement.
GCCAAATCTTTCGATGCAGTGTTCAGCCCATCTATTGAAAGGCTCCAAATTCCATAAAGGACCCTATCTGAGCCAATCATCATGCCAGAAGTTAACATCCTTACCGTTACCAACTTTCCATCTTTTTTTTGCAGTCACTATACCCTTAGTCCTTAGAATGCCATTCCATATGTGAGATCCCTTCAGATCCAAGTCTATGATAATGAATTGTTTGAAGGTTAAGTTAGCTACATATTTATCCTTCATGATGTCCCTCCATTCCCTTGTAGAGTTGAAGATTCTCAAAATATTTGTAGCTAGCAAAGCTTTATTGAACTGCTTCAACTTCTTGATTCCCAGGCCTCCATTTTTTTTGGCTTGCAAACAGAATCCCAAGCCACCAATGGGTATTTCTTGTTTCCAACTTTGTCAGCCCATAGGAACTTTCTCTAGATGGCTTCCAGAGAGTCCGCCACCTTTGCAGGGATAGAGAAGAGACTAAGTGCATAAGTAGGGAGGTTCTGAAGAGTTGATTGAATCATAGTAACTTTCCCAGGCTGACTCAGGGTAATGCCCTTCTATCCTACCAATTTCCTATTGAATCTATCAATAAGACCTCCCCAAAACGCCTCAGAGGGTTTGGTTCCAAGCGGAAGGCCTAAATAGGAAGTTAGAAAGGAGCCAATTCCACAGCCCAGAATGCCTGCCATTCTCCTCTGTCTGTCCATGGGAGTGTTAATGAAGAACACTGAGCTCTTTTTCTAGTTGATAAGCTACCCTGTGGCATTGGAATAAGAATTAAGAATGTTTTTGACATTTCTAGTCTCCTTCACCGAAGACTCCCCCCCCAGAATTGTGTCATCAACAAATTGCTAGTGAGTAAAAGTGAAAGGGCCTAAAGAGGGTTGAAGCCCACAGATAAGCCCCCTGCCCCTATGATCATGAATAAGCCTTCCCAAGAATTCTGCCAAAATGATGAAAAGGATAGGAGAGAGGGGGTCCCCTTGCCAGAGTCCCCGTGAGGGTTTGAAGAAGTATGAGGGAGAACCATTCACCAAAACCGTAAAAGAAGGGGTGGAAATCAATTGAGAAATAATCTTTCAAACCTTGTCATTGAAACCAAAAGCCCCCATGATGTTACTCAGGGAGGACCAGTCGACCCTGTCATAAGCCTTAGAGAGGTCCAATTTGAGAAGGAATCCTTCCCGATTGCCCTCTTCTAACGAATGAATCACCTCGTGCACAACCATAATAGAGTCCAAAATTTATCTTCCAGGGACAAAGCCCAATTGTTTGGGGGCAATAAGAATCAGGAGGATATTAAGAAGTCTAAGGGTTAAGACTTTTGAGATAATATTATAAAAAGAGTTACATAAACTAATAGGCTTGAAACAATCAAAAGAATCCGCACCTGGAATATTCAGGATGAGGACAAGAAAAGTGGCATTAATCTCTTTGAGAAGGCTCTTGGCTCCAAAAAATTCCTCGACCGCTTTGACAATGTCCTCTATGATAATCTCCCAATAAATATGGAAAAATAAAGAAGGGAAATTGTCTGGACGCGGGGCTTTTTCCACTGGTAATGAAAGAACAACTTTAGGAATTTCTGCCTAATCCAGGATCGCCAACATGCTCTTATTCTAGCTTTTCAAGACCACCTTAGGAAGAGATTGAAGAATGTCCTCCTGGTCAGCCTCACTGAGGTTTTTCTCTTTAGAAAGGATTTGAGTGAAGTACCGGATGTCCTCATTTGCAATCTCCTTGTCTTCCTCCAAAGTGTGATCCCCTTTCTTAATGGCCCTAATTCTATTAGTCGTCCTGTGTTTCATGGTGGATAGGTGAAAAAACTAGGAGTTTTTGTCCCCCTCTTTCAACCACACTGATCTTGACCTTTGCCTCCAGAACATCTCCTCTTTTATAACAATGTTATGAAGATCGGTCAGAATGGCTTTTTCAGCACTGATTCTATCATCATCATACCCCTGGTTTTAAATCTCTTCTTGAATCTTAGCAAGCTCTAACTTAATCCTATCTTTTGTTTGAAAGATATTACCAAAGTCTCTTTTGTTCCATTTTCTAATCTCCATTTTTATGTTCTTTAGCTTCTTAGCCACTCTGTACATCGTTGTCCCCTCCACGTCAATACACCACCACTCCTTGATCTTACTGAGGAGGTTGGGGTGGGTTGTCCACATCCTCTCAAATCTGAAGGGGAAAGCCTTTTTCCAATTTTGATTATCCAGATTGAGAGAGATCGGAGAGTGATTCAAACCAAATCTTGCCAAGGAAGAAAGGTGACAATGATACTGTTGCATCCAATCCAGAGAAATGAGGGCTCTATCAAGGTGAACCTAAATGCACTCTGATCCCATTCACCAATTAGACAAGGTGAAGTTTCCCCCACCTAAATCCACATCAACTAGAGTCAGGTCACTAATCAAACTAGCCAGATGCTGGGCGTGCTCTCCAGGTCAAGTGGTAGACCACCAAATTTCTCAGATTCCAGAAGGGGGGTATTGAAATCCCCCATTATAATGGTTTTTGGTTTGTTAACTTTGGAAAAAAAGGGTTCGTATCTTGTCCTAGAATGCAAGTCTACTATTCTTTGTGTTAGGCGCATAAATGTTCACAATAGCCCAACCCTCCTGATCTATTGGGTTATTGAAATGCATAAGTAAGATGTTGTCCTCATTCCAACTGATATGAGCATTGAGGTTTTCCTTCCAAAGCACTAGAAGGCCTCCAGAGGCTCCATCCGAGTCAATTGCAGTAGTCTTTAGACCTTTTCCAAAGGAGATGCCAGCAACTTTATCCTTTTTCATTTTTGTCTCTTGAATCAAAAAAATGTCTGGTCTATGGTCTCTTATCATATTTCTAATTATTTCATGTTTTTGGAATCCATTTAGCCCATAGATGTTCCAAGATATAACCTTCATGTTTTCTTAAGAGACTCCTGGATGGTCCGCTGGTAACCATCCGCTGTATTTCTTTTTTCTTCTTCCTTTCTGATTTGATACATACTCTTCCTACCAGGTGTATTTGACTTGCTTCCTGTATCTTCTTTAGCCCTACTTCTTGTTGTTGCAGGAGAGGCTGGAGATGGTTCTCTGCTATTTTTATTCTTCCCTATTATCCATGCTCCCTCATTGTCATTTGAGGCCTCTTTGTAACTGTCAAAAAGGGCTTCCATTCTTGAGATTTGTCCCGGCGTAGAGGTAGAAACTATTTGCAAGAAATGACTAATCTTCCTTGGTGAAAAGAGGTCACTTCTACTGACCTTTGAAACTTGGGAGAGGTTTGGCCCCTGTCCCTTCTCGTATCACCCCTCTTCTTGTTAATCTGGGCTGAGAGAGAGGTCAAAATTGGCCTCAGCAATCTCACCCTCTTCTATTTGCTCCCTACCTTCCTTGTCACCCATCCCCTTTCCATCCCCTGGATGTATTGGTCTAACTAAAAATTATTCCCTCTCTCTGCCATTATCTGGATGGGCTATTGATTCCCCCTCTGTTGATATAGACCCTTCATTAGTCAGTTGTTCTGTCTGCCTTTCCAGGCTATCACAAGATCATTCCCCTTGAGGGTTTTGCTTTTTTTGTAACATGTCACTTGGGAGTTTCTCTTTCCAAACCTTTTTGGTGTGTAAGAGGTCCTTGTTCAAAGGTTGTTGATCTAGCCTTTTTCCAAGTTTGATATGCTCCTTTTAAGCTATTTCCTTTGCAATGACAATTGGGCATCAATTTGCTTTGTGTCCAACTTTCTTACAGTGGAAGCAGGCTAAAGGGACGCTCTCATACTCAATCATTTGCACTCATTTTCCCAATCTGGATTGGAAAACAATAGTTTCAGGCATATCTTGCCCAACGTCGACTCCAATGCAAATCCTCACATATGTGAGTCACATTTTTTCTTCCATTACAGGGTCAATAGATAGCAACTCCCCAAAGGATCTAGCTATGCCCTCAAACACATCCTCATGCCAATACTCCAAAGGCAATTCAGGAAGGCGCTCCCAGACTAAAGCTTGGGTCAGAAAATCATTGTTGAGATCCAGGTTAGAGGTCCATTTATGTAGAAGAAGGGTGGATCTTCCTACTGACCAATTTCCAGCACAAAGGATTTTGGAAAGGTCCTCTTGACAGGAAAACTCAAAAGACATGAATCCTTTTTCCATACCCGAAACCACAACCTGACCTTTAAGATCCCATTTTTTTTTAACAAAGGTTCTGACTATACCAATATTGGGTCTAGATCCAATGAACTTGCTCACCAGAGTAGTAGCCATACTCATAATATTATGATCAATAAGCTCAGAGGGCAGTTCCAAGGCATAGATCCCTTTATCTTTGTTTGAAACATTCTTAATATTTGGGAAAGGAGACTTACCAGAAGTTTTGACCCCAAAAAGGTTTGTCCACCACCCCAGTGGGGCCCTAGCAGCACCCATCTCTCTCTTTTCTAGTGAAGAGCCTTTTGTTTCTCTTGGATCTAGCTGCAGAATCTGTGGGACCCCTTCATCTATCATGTCCTTGGTACCCTGGTCCTTGCCCTAACCCTAGCAGGTACTCTGATCACTTTGTCTCGAGCCAGAAGGTTTCCCACCTAGCGTCAAATTCAAATTAGTACCTCCTGACGTTGGTCGTCGGTCGCTCGCTCCTCCTCACTCGCTCGCCATCTCTCCTGAATATGGATGTTGTGTTGGAGAACATTTTAATATTATTATGTTACCATAAGGCTAAATAATATTATAAAATTTATAAATTAATTATCTACATTAAACTATTTTCTTTAACTTAAGGTTAAATTAAAATATATATTCATTTGTTTTTTTTTTAAGCTTTGCTCAATAAGAAAACTACAAGGAAACTTCGTATGGTGCCACGTTATGGTATCGGCCTGCAGAATTGCTTGATAGCTGAAGTAACTCCCATTTATTCTTTCTCTATCCATGCGGAATGGAATGACTCCCCTTCAGGCAAAGGGCACATATGCAAGTGTCTTCCTGGATATGCTGGAAATGGTTACTCTAATGGCACAAACTGCATAGGTATGACCTCCGCTCTCTTTTTAATTATAACCATTATATATTATTATGGTTTTTTATTCTTAACACTTATTTTAGTCAGTTTAGGGAGGGAAAATTAGTTTAAAATGAAAGAATAAATGAATTCATAAATCTCCAATCATGTCGTTAATTTGGGCAACATGGATATTCGATTATTATCTTTTTATCTTGGATAATCATTTATATTATTTGATGATATGTTTACATTAATGAATGCAGCAATATGAGTTTGAATACGTGCATTGAAGAATACAAGGGAGGCGAATGCCATAATTTGGAAGGTTCTTACAATTGTTCGTGTGCAAAGGGTTACAAGGGAGATGGTTCAAAAAGTGGTTCAATGTGTGAATTGGAAAGCTCAAACAAAACTGTCTATGTTTGCAACTATAGGGGGCCCGTTTGTTTCATGGAATTTTTCCAATTCTAGAATTGAATACATTCTAGAATTTTTCTATTCTCAAAATGAATTCTAGAATATGGGCTTGTCCTATTTGGTTCACCTGGAAGATGACTGAGAAGATGCAAATTCTATGTTTGGTACCACACAACTAGAATTGAAATTGGAATTTTGTTTTTACACACATACACATATATACACACACATATACACACATGCACATATATACACACACATATGTGTATACACACACATGTGTATATATACACACATATTCGCACATGTGTGTATATATACACACACATGTGTATACCTACACACATATGTGTATACATACACACACATGTGGGTATATATACACACACCTATATACACATGTATATACACACATATTTGTGTATACACACACATGTGTGTGTATATACACACATGTATACACACACACATATATATATACACACATGTATACACATATACACATATGTGTATATATACACACACACATGTGTGTATACACATATATACATATATTCACACATTTGTGAATATATATACACATATACACACATATGTGTATATATATGTATATGTATATACATACATGTATATATACTATATATACACACAAGGGTAAATACACATAGATGTATATTCACACACATGTGTGTATACACACACACACACACACACACACACACACACACACACACACACACACACATATATATATATATATATATAACCTTCATGTTTTCTTAAGAGACTCTTGGATGGTCCGCTGGTAATCATCCGCTATATTTCTTTTTGCTTCTTCCTTTCTGATTTGATATATACTCTTCCTACCAGGTGTGTTTGACTTGCTTCTTGTATCTTCTTTAGCCCTACTTCTTGTTACTGCAGGAGAGGTTGGAGATGGTTCTCTGCTATTTTTCTTCTTCACTGTTATCCATGCTCCCTCATTGTCATTTGAGGCCTCTTTGTAACTGTCAAAAAGGGCTTCCATTCTTGAGATTTGTCCCGGCGTAGAGGAATAAACTATTTGCAAGAAATGACTAATCTTCCCTGGTGAAAAGAGATCACTCCTGCTGACCTTTGCAACTTGGGAGAGGTTTGGCACCTGTCCCTTCTCGTATCGCCCCTCTTCCTGTGAATCTAGGATGAGAGAGAGGTCAAAATCAGCCTCAGCAATCTCACCCTCTTCTGTTTGCTCCCTACCTTCCTTGTCACCCATCCCCTTTCCATCCCCTAGATGTGTTGGGCTAACTAAAACTTCTTCCCTCTCTCTGCCATTGTCTGGATGGGCTATTGATTCCCTCTCTATTGATATAGACCCTTCATTAGTCAGTTGTTTTGTCTACCTTTCCAGACTATTACAAGATCGTTCCCCTTGAGGGTTTTGCTTTTTTTGTAACATGTCACTTGGGAGTTTCTCTTTCCAGACCTTTTTGGTGTGTAAGTGGTCCATGTTCAAAGGTTGTTGATCCAGCCCTTTTCCAAGTTTGATATGCTCCTTTCAAGCTATTTCCTTTGCAATGACAATTGGGCATCAATTTGCTTTGTGTCAATCTTTCTTATAGTGGACACATGCAAAAGGGACGCTCTCATACTCAATCATTTGCCCTGATTTTCCCAATCTGGATTGGAAAACAATAGTTTCAGGCATATCTTTCCCAACGTCAACTGGACAATCCAAATCCTCACATATGTGAGTCACTTTTTTGCTTCCGTTACAGGGTCAATAGATAGCAGCTCCCCAAAGGATCTAGCTATGCCCTCAAACACATCCTCATGCCAATACTCCAAAGGAAATTCAAGAAGTCACGCCCAGACTGGAGCTTGGGTCAGGAAATCATTGCTGAGATCCAGGTTAGAGGTCCATTTCTACAGAATAAGGGTGGATCTGCCTACTGACCAATTTCCAGCACAAAGGATTTTGGAAAGGTCCTCTTGACAGGAAAACTCAAAAGACATGAATCCTTTTGGCATAGCCGAAACCACAACCTGACCTTTAAGATCCCATTTGTTTTTAACAAAGGTTCTGACTATATCAATATTGGGTCTGGATCCAATGAACTTGCCCACCAGAGTAGCAACCATACTCATAATATTATGATCGATAAGCTTAGAGGGCAGTTCCAAGGCATAGATCCCTTTATCTTTGTTCGAAACATTCTGAATATTTGGGAAAGGAGACTTACCAGAAGGTTTGACCCCAAAAAGGTTTGTCCACTGCCCCAGTGGGGCCCTAGTAGCACCCATCTCTCTCTTTTCTAGTGAAGAGCCTTTTGTTTCTCCTGGATCCGGCTGCAGAATCTATGGGACCCCTTCATCTGTCGCATCCTCGGTACCCTAGTCCTTGCCCTGACCCTGGTAGGTACTCTAATCGCTCTGTCCCAAGCCAGACGGTTTCCCTCCTAGCGTCAAATTCAAATTAGTGCCTCCTGGCATTGGTCATCGGTCGCTCGCTCCTCCTCGCTCGCTCACCATCTCTCCTGAATATGGATGTTGTGTTGGAGAACATTTTAATATTATTATGTTACCATAAGGCTTTGATATTATAAAATTTATAAATAAATTATCTACATTAAACTATTTCTTTAACTTAAGGTTAAATTAAAATATATATTCATTTGGTTTTTTTTTAAGCTTTGCTCAATAAGAAAACTACAAGGAAACTTCGCATGGTGCCGCGTTATGGTATTGGCCTGCAGAATTGCTTGACGTTTGAAGTAACTCCCAATTATTCTTACTCTATCCATGCAGAATGGAATGACTCCCCTTCAGGCAAAGGGCACATGTGCAATGACTCCCCTTCAAGCAAAAGGGCACATATGCAATGACTCCCCTTCAGGCAAAGGGAACATATGCAAATGTCTTCCTGGATATGCTGGAAATGGTTACTCTAATGGATAGGTATGACCTCCGTTCTCTTTTTAATTATAACCATTATATATTATTATGGTTTTTTCTTCTTAACACTTATTTTAGTCAGTTTAGGGAGGGAAAATTAGTTTAAAATGAAAGAATAAATGAATTCATGAATCTCCAATCATGTCGTTAATTTGGGCAACATGGATATTTGATTATTATCTTTTTATCTTGGATAATCATTTATATTATTTGATGATATGTTTACATTAACGAATGCAGCAATATGAGTTTGAATACGTGCGTTGAAGAATACAAGGGAGGCGAATGCCATAATTTGGAAGGTTCTTACAATTGTTCATTTGCAAAGGGTTATAAGGGAGATGATTTAAAAAGCGGTTCAATGTGTGAATTAGAAAGCTCAAACAAAACTGTCTATGTTTGCAACTATAGGGGGCCCATTTGTTTCGTGGAATTTGTGCATGCTGGAATTGCCAATTCTAGAATTGAATACATTCTGGAATTCTGCTATTCTCAAAATGAATTCTAGAATATGGGCTTGTCCTGTTTGGTTCACCTGGAAGATGACTGAGAAGATGAAAATTCTTTGTTTGGTTCCACACAACTAGAATTGAAATTGGAATTTTGTTTTTGCACACATACACATATATACACACACATATACACACATACACATATATACACACATGTGTGTGTATATATACACACCTGTATACACATGTATATACACACATATGTGTGTATATACACACACATGTGTGTGTGTATATACACACATGTATATATACACATGTATGTACACACACACACACACACACACACACACACACATATATATAGATATATATGGGTAAGTGCAAGAAGTTGGGTGCCAATTTTGTGGAAGTCTTGTGGGCTTGAAAACTACCGCTAGAAACGGGCACCCATTTTGAAAAAAATGGGCACTCGTCTTAGGCTCGGACACTCGATCTAAAATTCAAAAAACGGGTGCCCATTTTTTAAATTATAAAAAAATAAAATAAAAATAAAAATAAAAAATAAAAAATACTCATTTTTTTATGCCGATTTATTACATTTAAGAAACGGGTACACATTTTTAAATGTGTGCCCATTTTTTAAAATTCAAATTTACCAAACCACCATTTGCACTGGATTTCGGTTCGGGATAGGTTTGGTGGGACCAAGCCTATGCTTGGACCTCCAAAATAATGGCTAAGGCATTTGAACACAAGATTTATGTCTTGCCGTAATTTTTTGAGGGTCTTCCTAATCGAATTTTTTGATTAAATTAAAACCCATTAGAGATCTTACTATCTAGATTTCAAAAATATAAATTTTATAGTGATATGATAAATTTTACTATTTTTACAATATTTATTAATCAAAAGTGGTACCTAAACTTAAAATAGTAAAGTTTACTAAAACTTTAATAACTTTTTTGATTTTAGGTTTTTCAAAAAATAAATTATATGAGACCAATCGTCATAGAATTCTATTCAAAATAAATAAAAAAATTCTCAAAAAGTGAAATTTTCATCAAATTATGGTGGTCGTACACAAGAGGTTTTGAAAATGTACTTTATAGTAAATTAAAAATTAATTAAAAAAAATATTCAATTTAAAAAAAAGAAAAAATATTCTAACCAATCTTTGATGTGTTAGGTACCTTCCCCAAAAAGGATTTAGAAAAATTCATTTATTTACTTCAAAATAGGGTGGTCATACACATGCGGGGTATGGTCTTGAAACAGGCATTTTGAAAAAGAGGTTTTTAAACATGCCTACTAAATATATTTTCTACTATGTGGGTATTTAAAAAAATTACATATTTGAAAAATAGACTCTAAGCACTACATTTTCTATTAGTGAATTTGTTTGATATTCAATTTCTAAGTGCCTCAAATTTTGACATCAATTGACAGACAACTTGAAAATCAGGGAAAACACTTCCACTTTTTGCCCAAAAAGTGGACTCAACTTCTTGCTGGCACCCATATATACACATGTATACACATATACACATATGTGTATATATACACACATACACACATATGTGTGTATACACATATATACATATATACACACATTTGTGAATATATATACACAAATACACACACACATATATGTATATACACATGTGTGTGTATATACATACATGTATATATAATATATATATACACACAAGGGTATACACACACACACATGTATATTCACACATGTGTGTGTATACACACACACATATATATATAGACACACGTGTATATATACACATACACATGTGTGTATATACACTCATGTGTATATATACATACATGTATCTATATTATATACATATGTATATATACACTCATATGTATATATGCATATATGTATATATACACATGTGTATATATACACATGTATATACACATGTGTATATATACACACGTGTATATATACATCCTTATAGCAATATAATATTAACACAAAAAATGGAAATGAATTTTCCTTCCCAAAATAATACTCTCAATTCCAATTCTAATTTTCAATTCCAATTCCAGGTCCGCAGGGGGAATTGTGGAATGCTCAAAAAGGCCCAAAATTAGAATTCGCATAACCCTATTCCTATTTTTCATTCTGGAACCAAACACTAAATTCGACAATACCAGCATGCGGGTATGCCAATTCCTAGTCAATACCTAGAAACAAACGGGCCCTAAGTGATTATGCGCCGCATCCAATTTATCTGTAATTCATTCTCTTAAAAACATATTTTTTAATAACAAGTTCTATTGGGTGTGTGGGTAGGCTCTGTTTCATAACCATAATAACCATAATCATTGGAAAACAAAGTGGCAGATTAATCATTATAATGCCTAAATCTATGCTAACACTATAACCTAGAAGCTTAGATGTATACTACATATGTATGTATACCCATTGTGAATATTATGTATATTTTTTGAAACTAGAAAAATCCAAAATCCATGATTTAAATAGTAAGTGTGACCTACATAGGCCCCTAGTCGATACACATTTGCATGTAGAATCTCTTTAGCCAAATAAAAAAACACTTAACTATGAGGCTTCACTTATAGTTTCATTCTAGATGGGTCATATACAATCAATATTTTCATTGATATTTTAATAACATCTCAAACTATTTAATGAAGTATCTTGAAAATATTTGGTGTATACCAAACATAAAACAAAGAATAAAAATCAATTGATGTAAATATAAAAAATCCATTCTTATTATTTTTTTCAATTTCTTAGTATTGTTTGAATTGAAATATTATCTTCTTTCTTCTACAAAATTTCTCCATCCCTTCATCATTTTCTCTTGAGTCATAGAATGTATGATCACGCCTTGTCTAGAGTACTATATAGAATCAATCAAGTTTTTGTCTCTAACACAAGCTATGAATTTTTATACTATTACAATAAAAATCATCATTGGGCTAGTTTCTTTAAAAATAATATTAAAATACTTCCTAAGTATAATTAGATCTAAACTCTTGCTATTTGTCAATTTGGTTTGATCTAAATATTGTGGATCTACTGGAGTTAATCTTATCATGGCAAATATCTAGTTAGGAGTGGTAAAAGTAGTCACTACCAAATGCATTGAAAAATGAACATATAAAAAGAAAGTGACATAAAATTGTAAAAAGGAACGCTATTCCCAATTACCGAGCTTCAATATAAACATCAAGAATGAGAAAATTGTGATGACTTTCTCATAAATGGTTATGCTTGCAACTTAACTTGCATTACAACTATGTTTTTTTGATAAAGAAGTTTTGGAAGAATAAACTTTCATGAAAGACTTAATATCTAAAAATGATGAGAGTTATAAGATGCTTATAACTTATTTTATTAAAATGAAATGAAGTATGTGGGTATTATCCAAGACTAGGAGTTAAGTAAACATGGAGAAGATAGTTCAACTAGGTATGAAAAATTACTGTTTTGAACTCTTAGGAGGATAGTAGGGAGCTATTTTAGCTCATTAAATAGATAATGAGAAGGAAAAATTTGGTAAGTGAAAGAATTCAAGGGTCTACCACTTAGCCAAAAAATGAAAATTTTCATGTTGAAACATAAATTTTGACTTAGTTAAAGGAAAAATTTGAAGCATTTACATAGAAAATCTCAACATGACAAAAAAATATGAATTGTAGAATTTTGTGTATAGAATTTTTATATAATTTTAAACTAATATCAAAAAGATAAAATCTAGCCTTATATAGGATGTATGAAAATGGCTTTCTAAATTCTATATTTTGAGTGAAAAAAAATTAAACAACTTAGTGTGCAACCAACATAATTTTAATAAATAAGATTTTTTGGCAATTCTTCTTGGATAGATGTGTAACATGGTGATGTTTGGCGAGGATAATTTTATAATTATTTATAATATTTAATTCAAAATTCTATGAACTCAAAATCAACCTTGAGCATCGTCATTCTGCCTCTCCTTCTGGTAGGAGGGCCTCAGCTTCCGGATGGCCCCTTGTGCTTGCCTCAACTACTGCTTGGCCTTCAGCCACTGTTCCTGTGTAGCTTCCCGCCCCTTCTGATAAGATCCCTCGCCTGGCCCTTGCAATTTCTCCCAGGCGGGAGGAAGGAGAGATGGAGAAAGAAACTGAAGATGGGTGGTCACCTCCCGACAATACCCCTGGACCCAATGTGAGGGGCAATCCGCCAGATAAAGATCCTCTGCCCTCTTCTGCTACTGCTCTCGCAGCTTGAGGGCTTTACTTACAATGTTTTTTTTTTATGAATAACTGTTTTGTTCCAGCTTGATGCTGAGTGACTTTGCGGGGTGATTTTTTATCCCCTGGGCTTTTTTTGTGAATACTATACTTTCTTATACATATTAATAGTAAAGGCCTCTATTCATCAAAAAAAAAAAATGAACCTTGAGGATTCAAGGACAATGATAAAGTGCTTTTCTAGGGTTTTTAATTTTTTGAGAAACTTGACCTCCTTTTATTTTATAATTCCGTAGGCACAAGCTTTCACCTTGTATTTTATTATTTTATTTATTTATTAGGACATTTTTATGTTTTTTTTATATGGATTCAAACAACTTCAACCCAATAGTCCTTTCTAGCATTGATAGTTTTATAAGTCTACAACTTAAAAAAGCTTTTCTAGTAAACCCAAATTCCTTTTAAAATATAAAATCATGAGTAAGAATTTCATCAAATAAAAATAAATAGTTTTTAAGTATTATTTTCTCATTTTATATATTTTATTTTATAAAATGCAAGAATGCACACAAAATAAATTAATAAACACACCTACATATACTTTGATTGGAATATTATATTCAGTATAATTTTCTTAATTAACTTTTCTAAATTCTTCTTTTCCTATGTTTACTTTAAGTAAATTGTGAATGGACATTTATTCCATGCCCTAAATATCTCCTTCATATGCTATTCTTTTCTTATAAATATGAACATTTTAGAACCTTTAAGTTTCCTAATCTTACTTCATAATTGTTTTATTAATTCTTTAAGATGATCTCTTTTAAAATAAATTATGCTAAACAGTTAAGTTCACCAAGATGGTGAACAAAAAGGAGGTATAAGTGGCCATTTGTTTTCTCCTGAAATTAGGTAAACCTTAACTTCAAAGAGAAATTCGAGGGTCATGCACTCAAAATTAGAAGATGTGTAAAGAATAATAATTGTAGTACTCTGAATTTAGTTTCTAAACTACAATTATTTTTAAAATATGGATAAGATTAATATGGTCAAACCAGTCGCACACGAAAAATTGTTCCTGATTTTTTCAGAAAAATGTAACATAGTTGTTTTCGTGCGCTTCACAAAAGATATAGTTAGATGTAGTATTTTTCAAAACCCTTTGGTAATATGATAGGTAAGAGTGAGATCTAGAAGTTGTGTTAGTTTTTATAATTTTCTGTTAAGTATTTTTTTTTATGATTTTTGAAGTGACTGCATTTTGAAAATCTTGTACATGTTCGTGCGCTGGGCATAACTTGCATCAAAATAATTAAAAATGCAAAGTTTTTTGAAAAGTATATAGAATCAAGTGTAGAACAATAATATATAATTTTTTTTGAATTTGGTCAATTATTTCAAAAGTTACTAAAAAAATGGTAGATATATGTCTGTGAGGATTGTCAAGCCACTTGCAAAGAAAATTAAAATTTACTATGCTAATGTTGTCCAAAAATAGAAAAAAATATATGGTTAGAAAGATGAGAAGACATATGAGATTATGGTGGTAATTTTAAAGATACTAACTTTATCATTTGTAAACTTGATTACGACGATGTCGAGAAATCATCTTGGAAGATAAAAAATGTGTAGAGGGACAAAAATGGAGGGAAAATTAGCTTGCAAGCCTTAGGGTCATTTTACAAACCTTTTACCAAGACATAATGCATACGGGTTCCTATGTGCTAAATAACCCACAAGGGTTATGCAAAAAAAAAACTACCATTCCAAGTTCTACATAACCCATACGGGTTATGTAGAACTAAAATCATCACTTTTAGTTCTCCAAAACCCGCACGGGTTATATAAAGAAATAAAAATATATTCTTGCAAACTTACCATACACAACACATATGTATATACTTATATAAATAATATGTGTATATGTATATATATACATCTCTCTCTCTCTCTCTCTCTCTCTCTCTCTCTCTCTCTCTCTCTCTCTCTCCTTAGAACCCCTATGCCCCTTATGACACCTTACTATACACTAATGAACTTTAAGGAGTCCAAAGGGATCGTAAGTGGTCTTAAGGGGTTATATGACACATTAATGTGTCCTAGAACCCCTTATGACCCCTTAGGACCCTTTACGACACCTGAGATGTATGGTAAGGGGTCATAAGTGATCCTACCACACATTAATATGTTCTAGGATGCCTTATGACCACTTTGGATCATTGAATATCCCTCTCTACATATTAGGGGTTGTAAGGGTTGTTAAGGGGTCCTATGAAACATTAATGTGTTGTAGGACTCCTTATGATCCATTGTGACCCTTTAGGACCCCTAAAAAGTATGGTAAGCGGTCCTAAGGGGTAATGTCCTAGGACCCCTTAGGACCCGTCTCTCTACATCTTAGGGGTCATAAGCATTGTTAAGGGGTCCTAAGGTGTTGTAAGTGGTCTTAAGGGGTCCTAGGACATATTAACATTTCTCAGAATCCCTTATGACCCCTTAAGAACCTTTATGATGCCTAATATGTATGATAAGGGGTCCTTAGGTGTCCTAATGGGTCATAAGGGGTCCTAAGACATAGTAATCTGTCTTAGGACCCCTTATGACTCCTTAGGGCCCTTTAAGAATCGTCTCTCTACATCTTAGGGGTCCTAAGGGTTTTTAAGGGGTCCTAGGAAAAATTAATGTATCATAGGACCGCTTAGACCCCTTACCATTAACTAATGAATTGTAAGGGGTACTAGGACACATTAACCTATAGTAGAACACCTTATGACCCCTAAGATGTATGGTAATGGGTCCTAAGCTCTCTCTCTCTCTCTCTCTCTCTCTCTCTCTCCTAAAATGGTTAAACATACATGTCAATTACCAAACTAACCATAGAGTAAATAATACACTGAGAAATGATCCTTAAATGATTATGGACAAGTGAAGGGATTAATATTACAATCAATAGTCCATTGAGAATCATGTTGAAGACAATGTGTTGATTCCTAAAATTTGGCTAAGTATGAAATTTCCTAAAAACCCTCAAAATAAAGAATCTTTGTCTTAACTATTATTAAGCTAAAACCACTCTCAAACATCCTGAAAGTATGGTTAAGTGAAACAAGATGGTGAACAAAAAGAGGGGTATAATTGGCCACTTTTTTTCTTCTGAAAGCAAGGAAACCTTAACTTCATAGAGAGATTTCAGGGTCATGAATTGAAAACTAGGAGTTGTGCAAAGAACACGAATTGTAGTACTCTGAATCTAATTTTTAAACTACTAAATTTCTTAAAAAATAATAAGATTAAAAGGTTCAAACCTCTCGCAAACAAAAACTAGTTCCTAATTTTTCAGAAAAACATAACATAGCAGTTATCGTGCGCTTCACAAAATATATAGTTATATTTAGAATTTTGCAAAAACCTTTGGTAGCATGATAGGTAAGAGTGAGATCTATAAGTTGTGTATTTTTTGTTGATTATTTTTTATTTATGATTTTTTGAAGTGACCGCATCCTAAAAATATGGCACTTGTTCATACGCTAGGCATAACTTGCATCAAAATAATAAAAATTGCAAACTTTATTTTTTAAAGTATATAGAATCTAGTGTAGACCAGTAATATGTAATTTATTTGGATTTTTTCAAGTAGATCAAAAGTTATTGAAAAATGGTAGACATATGTCTATGAGGAATTTCAAGAGATTGGTAAATAAAATTAAAGTTTACTATGCTAATGTTGTCCAAAAATGGAAAAATTTATATGGTCAGAAAGCTTAGAAGACATGTGAGATGATGGTGGTAATTTTAGAGATACCCAGTTGATCATTTATAAAGCTGATGATGAGGAAGACAAGAAATCATGTTGGAAGATGAAAAAATGTGTAAAAGGAAAACAAATGCAGGGAAACTGGGCTTGCAAGCCTTAGGGTCATTTTCCAACCCTCTTACCAAGCCAAAACCTGCATGGGTTTTGATGTGCAAAATAACCCGCTCAGGTTTTGAAAATTAAAGTACCATGCATAGTTTTACATTACCCGTATGGGTTATGTAGAACTAAAACCATAATTTTGAGTTCTCCATAATGTGTACGGGTTATGAAGACATAAAAAAAATTTCTCCATAACCCGTAAGAGTTATGAGGACATCAAAATGTATACTTCTAACTTAGAATTTATTACACATATGTATAGACATACATATATAATATGTGTCTATATATGTATTTATGTATATCTTTGTGTTACTACGACTAAGATCTCAAGCCCCTAAACCTATGGCCAAGAAAACCAGCGATTATGATCTCATTGAGCAACGTTGTGTTACTACGACTAAGATCTCACTTTTGGATTTTCTTCTGACAACCCCTGTAATACCCCTCTAAACCTAATATAAGTTTTGTGCTTTTGAACGAAGTAAGATCTTTCAATGTTTTCTTTCATCTTAAGTTGTTCATGATACTTGTTTGATCTATTCCTATAGTTTGTTTATAATGGTTTCATAAATCCGTACCAGAGGATTCTAATATCAGACATACTGTCTAAAGGTATAATTTTTGTATGTATTTATCTCTATGTATGTATTGAGGAGCTTCAAGAGCTTTATGAATATAGTTAGGATGTTATATATGGATATATATATATAAGCGATTATTTATATTTTATTCTATTAAGGTTACTTTTGATGAATCTTGTATGTCATTTGATGATTTGGGATATGTCTCATGATTATGTTGATTTATTATTAGTATTGATTAGATACTAACCCAATTCTCAAGATTCTAACCTTCGCTAGGATGATTCTACATGCTTGGTGTATGTGTGTATATATACATGATGTGTTTGCATGATTCAGGACAAAGTCGTAGTTACTCACATAGCTGAGGTCCACACGATGTATCGATCTTGGTCATCTATCTGCAATGTCTTCATATAGGTATATCTATGCACATGTATTTCTTCTCTGTGATACAGGCTTGCAGGTACCGGGCATCGACTCACTAGTACATTTGACCTTATTTTTCAACCAAACAATGCAACCAACAAATAAAAAGGTTTTGTTTGGTTGGATTATAGAAGGAAAGATTTGATTTTTTTTAATCCATACCCGTGTTGGTGAAAATTTCAACCAAAACGGGCATAAATTAAAAAAAAAGGGGTTTCACATTTCATTATTCCATGCATAGCGAATTTGATGAAGGGCGAAGCGCGAAGGAGGAAGCACTATTTGGTGAAGCAGTGTTTGGAATACACTATTTGTGGAAGGAGTATTTGGAATACACTATTTGGGGAAGCATGACGAATTTGATCAAGGGTGAAGCGCAAAGGAGGAAGAACTATTTGGAATACAAAAGATTCACAGTTCGGAGTATGTTCCTTTTGTCTTCTCTTATTCTATTTGTGGCACTGTCATTCTTGTGATGAACAAATAGCTTATTAACCCTGCAAATTTGATTATACATCTTCGTGGTGAAATTATTTTTGATTCATCCTCAATATTTTTCATTCATTTAAATAGTTTATGTGTTTCATTATATTAGTCTATCATGAACTGTTAGATGAATTAACATCCACTGCCAGTCCATTGATGCACACTGTCCTCCTGAATTCATTTAATTTGTTTCAACCTAGTTTGTATTTTCACCATTGGATTGTCTATGCCGCTGGATGAAAATCAAATTAGGGAAATATGCTTTAATTTATCCAACACTCAGAGCTATGGAGGTTTCCAAATTGCTTCAATTTTGATGCCCTAGGCTAATCGAGTTTAGCATGTTTAGCTAGTGGGAGAAAGAAGGACCAAAAATCTACAGTCGGTGGTGGACAGAGGTCAAGGAGTCGACCATGCCACGACATTAGAAGGCCACGGAAACTTTCCCAATCATCTGTGACTATTCCAAACACCCAACTTTGAACTAATCCATTAAACCTAAATCTAGCTTGATCACCTAGGGTTTGTGTTGAACTAGTTTGAAGTTGCTGGGATAGAATCGGTCACTCACTG
>MU224871.1:695877-725027 GCA_018584345.1 Thuja plicata | reverse complement strand
AATCTGAATTCAAAGCAGTGGATTAAGGAATGGGTAGTCCTAGGTAAAAGAAAGGGAAAATAATATATGATATATTGGACATGTTATTAGCATTAAAAGAAAGTGTTTATGTTATTTCTCCTATTCTTTTATGTTGTTCATATATAAAGGAAATAATCTTAGACATAGTTATATCTAATGATGTACTACAAAAATAATGTATTCTCTCTTCATGAAAGGATCAAAGGAAGATGTTGAGAAATGATAGGGTAGTGATTGGAATTATTAATAATGATTAGTTATGAAATCATGAAACAAGATAGTAACTGGATAGTAATGTTAAGGGTTGGTTCATGTTTATGGGTTAATGAAGTACCTAGCATAATGTCTACCTTATTAATACTAATCTCTTACCTAAATGTTTAGAGGAAAGTGGTACAAAGGATAATAGATATTTATAAAATCAATATGAACTAATGGCATCAATTGATAAAAGGAATAATGATGTTAGATGATTAACTTATGTTTAATGAAAGAAACAAGTCAGTGAAATTTACCTTGGTGCATTAAAATTAATCTAGATCTTTTAAGATCATAATTAAATTGATATCTTATGCATGAAAATAGTTTAGTTAATGTTGCTTTAGTAGGGACGTTAGGGAACCTGTCAGGACTTAAGTTGAATAAATATTGCATTCAAGTTGTAGAAAAGTATTTCTGTTATTTTAGAGATATGAAGTACAATGATGAATATTATTCTAGTTAAAATATATATATATATATATATATATATATTACTTGCATCTTATAGATATTTTATGTCTTGTCATCTCGGGTTTCCTGGCTGGGCGTTACAACCCCAATTTATCAAGGGATTCTTCAAGAAGCTCTTCAGAACATCTTACTTCCTTCTTCTATTAGGAAGACATATGTGAATTTTTTAATGGATCATATTCATGTAAATACGTCAAATATCACCTTTTATTTGCATGAAATTCCACCTCTGGAGACAAGGAATCTTGCAGATCCTTTGATGATTATAGTATTTGTGAATGGTGTAGAAATAAGGCAACCCCTCATTGACACTAGGTTCAATGCTAAACATATCTTGTTTGGACCTAATCCCAAAGATTAAGGTGGATAATAACTCATTAGGAGTATCTCCTTTATTCATTATGAGGTATGACAATACGAGAAAGACCGTTGTAGGTATGGTTATAATACCTTTGAAGGTTAGACATGTAGTCATTTCTACCTTGGTTTATGTTATGAAAATACCTCTTCCCTACAATATCTTGTTGGAAAGATCATGGTTACATGTGTTAGGGGTAGTCTCATCTAATATACATGGATCAGTTAAATTTTAGGCAGATAACCAAGTGGTCACAATAAAAGCCGATCCTAGCACCATGCATCTATATCAAATGGTGGTTGTGGGTCACACATTTACTTCTCCCCCATTTAGGAATTACATTCCCTTAATGACTTCTACCGTGTTGACATATTCTTTATTGACCCCACTCAGAGGCAAAATTCAAGGGGAAAGTTACCAAGAAGAAAAAGGTAAGAAAATTCTAATTCCTGCTAAGGTTGACTCACCTAAAGTTTACCTTCCTATGGTTGACCCACCTAAAGTTTACCTTCCTATGGTTGACCCACCTAAAGTTTACCTTCCTATGGTTGACCCCCCTAAGGAAAATTCACCTAAGGAAAATAATGAGGAATGTCCCTCTACTAAATAAACTAAAGCTCCTTCAACCCTAGAAATTAATGCATGTGCAGGTGATGATTGGGAAACTTTAGATTTTACTAGCTCTAATGTTAGAGAGTATAAAGTCAACCCGGTAAACCTAAAAATTTGAAAATTCCATTCCATGTGGCTACAAGAGATGACTATGCCTCTATGAATCTCGGTAATTCATACCATATTTATCACCTTTTCTACAATATTCCCATAATTTCAAAAGAGCTTCAATTGATCTATGGAAGGGGATACAAAATGATGTCCATGTGTGTCTATGATGGAAGGGATTGTGGGCTTGACCATGAGGGTATTAGGACCCCCTTAGAACCTCAATTAAGGCATCACACTACTAGAATATGATATCATCCTTCTGAGTGTAAGGAGAAACCTTGGTAGAACATTAACATAATTATTTATGATCCCTTAGAGTTGGTTTATCGAAAACTCATTAACTCATATATGATTTCAACTATGGTTCCCTTGGATGTCTTCTCTTTAGGAATTTTTGGGATTTTATGATGGTTTACCCTCCTATCATACCAAGCGACAAATTCCTTATTGCTTGGAGACTCAAGCATAATTTGGGGAGAGTTTCAAAGAAGTGAATGTGGGGGCTCCACTCTCTTGTACCAATGATAGTCCTACAATGCCACATCAAGAAGACCATAGTTTCCTTATAAAAAGGAGATTCTATCAACATACCTATGGATTTCAGGCATCCAAAAATTATCATTAAGGTAGGGAAGTGCCTTTATTTTGAAGAAATTATGTCCCATACCAATCTCTTGCATCAATCTTCAGATGTTTTCACTTGGGGATATGAGGATATGCTAGGTTTTAATAAATTAGTTGTGGTTCAACACTTAGTGCTAGCACTTGATACTAAGCTCATGAAGAAAAAGATCCAAAAGATGAATCCAAGGATTGCATTAATTATCAAGACCGAAATAGAGAAGATTTTAAAAGTTGGGTTTATTCATCCTGGATTGACTATTCTCCTTGGATATTGAATATTGTACCTGTTAGAAAGTCTGACGGGCGTGTTGATGGGACTTTGTGATGGCCTCGCCAATAGGGAGATAGATGTCACTGGATACCGAAGTACCAACCAACTTCACTGGAAGAGGTTTACCAGAGAGCGGACTTTCCTAACCTCCAAGCACCTGGTGGTTGGGTCACAACGGTGTGAGTTTAACTTAGTTGGGAAGGTGACTATTAGTTTTGAAGGGTAGCTAGTTTTGACTCATCAACCTCGAGAACTTCAATGATAATGGGTTTCCTGCAAGCATTCTTTATATCCAACAAATAAAATACCAAAAGATAGGATAGGTTAGTGTAAATATCTAACTACTGTCATGATATACATTTCTATATACACCAACAATGTTCAAGATGAAAATAAGTAATAGATACCGAGCATACATATGATCGCCAATCAAACATATACCAGTAGCGAGGTAAAGTATTTCATCAAATAATTAAAGAACTGGAACAAACAAAATAAGGAAGAATACAACATGAAAAGAGTTCATTAACTCAAGGATCATAAATAACACAGAACGTGGTGCCAAATGGTGTTCCTCATTTTTTCATTAAATTTAAATCCAACATCACTGGTGATTACACTAGTGGCTCCAAGGGACCATTAATCTACTCAGAACTTCGAAACAAAATAGCTAAAATTGGTATAATTTGTGGGCAGCTAAATCATCAATTCACTGACCCTTGGAATGGTGTCAGAATTATTATTTATAGACATCTTATTTACCTAGGAAACATATCCTACGCAATCTACTTACATTATATTAAAATATTTTATAGCCGGTACTACTTGTGCTATTAGGGCCATCATACTATATGCAATCTCTTAAGAAGAAAAGAGAGGAAAGAAAGAAACAAGCTCTGGGAAAGCCACCATCAAAAAGAGTTCCTTTATACTCGTAGATGTGATGGTGCTCCTTAGGAGACTTGGACCATACGCCATCATTAATGCATCTGTGGTCCTTAGTCATTGAGAGACACTTCATACACAAGATATTAAATGATGAAATGTCTTGGGATCGGAAAGACATCTGCAGTGAACTTTCAGGATAACATTGACCCATCGGGCCATAAAAGATGACCCCAAATCTAACAAAAAGTTTTATATAGTGATCGGTCAACCCGGGGGAGATGTCAACACTTATCACCATAAAGAATATAAAATCTGGGATCTGGGAGTGTGCGCTCAAAGAATAAAGAATCACTATTCAAAATCCACCCCTGTTGAAGGAATCCCTAGAGTCTAATAAATTTTATTGAACTTTTAACTTTTTATATGCTTCCATAATCAGGAGTATACTTTCCTCTTCCATGTCCTTCAGGCAATCTAGGTGATCAGCTGAACTCTCTAATTGATCACCGATGTCTTCAATCTTATCCTTCAAATCCATAGCCACCTTGGTAGCGTCATGGGATTTGAGCATCATTTGGGAGAGTTCCACCATTACGGCATTACTGAAATCTTTGTTGGGTTAGAATTGAGCCACGACCACTTCATCAAAATTTCTAAGTATAGAACCAATGGGAGTATAATTTTGGGGATTGAGAGGTTTAGCCGATGTGATTTCCTTGATAAAAGCAACATATTGGTCTAATGGGGTTAGGACCACTAGAACTTGTCCCTCCAGCACCCTTACTAGTTGGTTGTCGGTTCTGACTTTGAATGCAATTCTGGAGTACTGGGTCCTGAGGAACCCATATGACTCATCCTCTAGGATGCTTATCATCATTAAACTGTCTTCTCCAAGATTCATAATCTCCACTATGACATCTTTCCATTCCTCATATTTCTCAGTCTTTCCTTGCCAGTGAGGAATAATGGCCTCCAATTATTTCACTGTGTCATGTGCCTAGAAGAAGTCGGGGAGATACTCAAACATAAAAATTATTATGACTCCAATATTATTATGACTCCAATATGTTGGGCCATCCATTCATCCACCGCTAGCGCCTTTATTTTCGTAGTTCTCAACTTGTCGACATCACCCTGAGGGAGGGGTGTTCCGGAAGCTGAAGGTTTGGGTGTTTAGAGTCAAGGGGGTGTACTAATTGTGTCAGGAGTCCAAAGATATTTGCATTGGTAACTTTCAGCTTCTTCACCCTTTGGGGATATCTTTCATACTAGGCGTGGATAGCCTAGCTTTCTTCATTCAAAAGTTCAAATTCCCCTTATTGATTTCTTTTTCCCAGAGGAGCCTCTGTGATCACATACTCTTTGATAGATACCTATGACTATTCCTTTCCTTTTGGAGGGGTGGCTATTATCGCCACTATGTTTCCATCTGGGGCCCTTTGAGTGTTGTGAAGGGTGTAGGCCTTCTTAGGCTTCTTAGCAATCTGGCCTTCAGCCAACATTTCAGCTAGTGATAGTGGGGCCACCATTGTTGTGCTGGATTTTATTTTTTGTGACTCCACTAACCACTGGGGTCAGGTGACTAGCCCGCTCATTATCATCCCCAAGCTCAAGATATCCCTAGGGTTCAGTTCAGGTTCTTCCTAGGACGTATTTCCCTTTGTGTTGATGGGGTCTTCACCTACATTTCCCTTCTCATTTTTTGTACCACCTCTTAGGATATCATCCATTGGTAGGCTAGGTGGTGGTGGTGGTAGAGGAAATTTGTTCATGCCTACATGTTGGAATATGGATGCAACCTTGTCAACTCCTGCATTAAGTGATATTTGTAAGCTTTGATCACCAAATGGGATCAAAAGCACTGCATTGGAGGGTATGGTTGCTCCTGAAGGTTTGGTTTCCTCTTATTCCGATAATTTCTCCCTACATAGATTACTTTCATGTTCTTATTGTATCATCCTCTCTTAATCGACCTTTTCTCACCAGAATCCATCTTTTCTTGGGTCCTTCTCTCTTTGACCCCTGTTGACTCCTCCTGTGTGGGAACCTCAGTCTCTAATTCCACCATTTCTTCCATTGTGTTATCTACCATATCTTGCAATTCCCTGAGATCACCTATTGTAAATAAATCATCCACATTGATTTGCACTATCTCTGGGGGATTCTCTGGATGATCTTCCTTGTCCGAGGAGGACAAGAGAAATTCAACATTGGGTACATTTCCAGACTCAAAACCCATATTTCTACTTCGTCGGAGTCGCTCTGCCTTCTACTTCTTTCTTCTCTTAAGTGGAAACCCTGGGTTTGTGAATTTTGTAATTTCTTTGGTCGCCGGTTCGCATGCTGCACTATGCAATATGGCTAAAGAGGGGGAATGTCTTGGTGGGGGACAAGATCCTATCAGAGTATCTCCAAGACCAAATGTCAGTCCAAAGTTTTCTACATCTAGTAGTTTCTGGGAGTGCTCAAACTTCTCACCTAACTACTCCATCAGGGGGGCCAAAATAGGGTTGAGGACCTGAGGAGGGGTTTCCAATGTCTACTTACCTTGGGATTTGGATTTCTTCACTAACTAGGATCCTGAGGATTTAAAAAATTGATTATCAAATAAGACACTCTTCAGGCAAGCCTTCGTAAAACACACCTGGCCGTGTTGGATCATTGTTCTCAAGATGACCTCAATACTCAAAACTTCTGCCTCTTGCATTGAGTCCCGCGAGTTAGAAATGAAGGACCATGATCAAATGACCACATTTAGACATCTTGATCTATCATAACACAGTGTCCATGATCTATAACCTAATTTTGAGGCTCATATGCTTAGATGTAAATTCAGTGCGGAAACGTCCATGCAGCACATTAGTGTCCACAAAAGTTGAAAAGGAAACACCAATTTTGACGAATGTCCCCTCTCTTTTATGAGTACAAAATGACTACTTCCTCCCGCAAGAAACCATAAAAATTCACTGTCAGTTCATTTGGGCTCTCTCTGGCTCATAGAAAATATTTCTCTTAAATCTCTCTCTTTCTCTCTCTAGTCTTCAATCATGCTCTCTTTCTCTCTTGATATATCTTGGTTCTCAAGGTGAATCTCTACTAGGTTTCAATCATAAATTGGGAAGATCTACATTTGTGTTCATCTCATTTTCATCTCTTAGATTATCGTCCATTATTTATCTTATTATGTTGTATATTCACTATCGATATCTTGGAATAATATCTTATCTAGGTAATAAGGGATTTCCTCCCTCAAGAAAGTTTTATTTTTACTACATGTTTGATCTTTGTGCAATAAGGGCCTTCCTCCCTCAAGCGAGGCTTTTTCTTTTTCTTGTCTTTGAGTAGTAGGGGTTCTCCTCCATTAAGAATACAATTATTTATATTACTTGTCTCCTATTTCGATTATCATCTATCTATCTATCTAGTTGTACATGGAGTTGGGAACATAAAAGCATGGGTTTGAGAGATGCAAACCTCTTTACAGTGACAACAATTTTCCTTTTCTCTATGTGTGTAGGTGACATATAGGTTCCCAGATCTGGAATATGAGACTAAGTAACATAACTTATGGCATTTTCTATTTTTTGCTACCTGGGACCCCAACATAGTGCACATACATCTTTGTTGTGTGTTCTGTCATCCGAGGTCAGGAGATTAAAAATTGCACATTATGTTCCTTATTTTTTGAGATCAAAATATGCGTACATGTTTTAGTTTGCACTTTATTAGCATTTTTGTATTTTGTTATATTAGTCTAGCATAATTACATTATATTTTGACTTGATTAGGCTTATTTTATTTAGTTAAGTTAATTTCTAGTTAATTTAAATAAATTCAATCTCTTCCCTTTTAACTTTTCACATTTATCTCATTGAGGTAGTGTAAGGAAGAGTGTTCTTACGATAGGTGTAAAATCCCTTACTCTACAATTAATTAGCATAATGCCTAAACTTCTCAATTTAATGACATGGAATGTGTGATTTGTCAAACCTTTAGCCACGTGGGTGACTGAAATTGTAATTTTGACTTCTACCACAAATATTTGTAGAACTACTACTATGCCACCTCTAGGAAAACTTCTCCCTCTACCTTTATAAATATATTTACATGGTACACATCCATGACTTATGGACGACTTAGATGAAAATACATTTTTGAAAGAGGTATGTGACCTATTCAGTCTATAATTAAGATTTATCAAATAGGCATGCAAGTCATCAACACTAAATTGACTTAAATCTATTGTTTCCTCTAAGGCCACAACAAGAAGAACAAAATTTTAAGGGAGGGTTCTAAGCATATTTGAACAACCTTCCAATCTTCTACAACTTCTCCATGAGATTTAATTCGATAGATCAAACCAATATGAAGCATAAAAAAGGATTGTATTTGTTGGCAAGTGGCCTGATCAGCATAGCATAAAGGTTTTCATTTATGGAAACACCACTCATTGACATGGTTTCATGAAGTACAATCTAATTTTGGATATTCAGATTTGTAAAAATGACTAAGTCCAGGAAGCAGTTAATAGGGTACAGTTACACAATTTTAATTAGCAAGCACAATATGCATTGAAATAAGTCATGCAAGCTTAGAAAAGTGTCTTATGGGATGTAATGGACCTTTAGCTATGGTCACTTTCATTTTGTAGTTGACTGGAGAGAGTTAAAGCCTATTGAATTTATACGAAGACAGTGTAGTAGTGATACATGATAGATGAATGGTTGCAATGATTAAACAAGTATTTTGTGAAATCTAGAAGTGCTACTTTGGATTTGGATTGGGTCCTAATCTATTTTTATTGATGTATGATTGCTAACCATGTATTTTCTCTTTGGTTAAAGTGTTGGACACATTTTGTGATGTTCTCGTGAGCCGACTGGAAGAATCTTGTAAGATCTAGTATATAAGTAAAGTTGTTTTATGATGTGAAGAGATATGTGGAATGTGTAGATGCATTATATGATGTCAGAATCAGACAAAATATATTGTGAGCTTTAACTTGGACTACTTGAGCATAGCAGATGATTGTAATAGTTCATATTGATAAATCATTGTAACAGATAGATTTGGTTTGTAAGAGTAGTGAGCTCCTTGTATACCCCTAACAGAGTTTCTATCCTTTAACAAGGATATGTACCTAATATAATATTCATATCCTAATAGGTTTAGGTCTCCTAATAGGGAAACTATACTTTTAGTGCATCATTTGTTGGTATCATCCCCACCGTGGTTTCCCCTTGGCCAGGGTTTCCTCATGAACAAATCATGGTGTTATGAGTTGTTTACTTAATGTGTATGTTATTCTTATTTCAGTAAGTGCATGATTAAGCTTGAAATTGTTAATTTTGAAATTAGAATGTTGTAATAATGATTCACCACCCTTTCATTATTACTTAATCCTAAGAATTTGTATTAGAGGGTGTGGCCCTTAGAGATAAATCCTAACAACTTGAGGGAGATCCAAATGGTTTCAAGTAGTTTAGAATAAACCTTTGAGGCAACACTTGAAGACCTTGATAAGGAAAAAGGTGATAATGCTGAATTTAAATTCAAACTAAGAAGAAAAGATGCTTTCATAAAGAATCTTAAGGAACAACTTGAACTTTCCAGCAACCAAAGGCAAGATATTATGGATAAGATATAGGATGAATCTGATAATGTTTCATCTTATCAGATTAAGCAGCTTGAAAAAGAGAAAGAAGTGTTGAAACATGAATGCAAAGTTACCACTATTCATATGGCCAAAGAATTTCAACAAGAGAAAGATGAAAAGAAAAAACTTGAATAAATATTGAAGAATGAAAATATGTAGATGAGAAATATGCAGTTTGAAATTGATGATTACAAAATCAAGTATCGAGAATTAGAGAAGTATAATGACATCATTAAGGGAGAACTTGTTGATGCAAAGAATCACATTGAAGAACTTCATGCAAGTAGTGAAAAGATTACTGAATAGAGAGAAAAACAAAAGCCGAAAGATGACATGACAGGAGTTGGCTTTGATAAAGAAGAATGCTCAACATCTCAAGAAAAATAGTCTGAAAGCAAATCAGTTGAGACACCTAATCAACAAGAAGATCCTATAAACCAAGAGGAACCTAGAGAAATATATAGACCTTTCAGAGGAATATGCTTTGGATGTAACAAAGTTTGTCATATGAAGAGGGATTGCAGACATACGACCCCTTATAGGCCCTTTTTTGGTTATTGTTTCAATTGCTATGAATATGGACACAAGAAGGTAGAATGTGAAAAAACCTGATCAGTCTAGCAGTAAACAAGATTACATAAAAAAAAAAAACAATAGCTAAGACTTCATGTTAAAAATGCAACAAATTTGGATACATCACAAGAAACTGCAGATTACAAGTTAATCAAAATAAATCATCTCCTACATGTTATAAATTTAACAATCAAAGACATATAGTGAAGTTTTGCAGGTATAATGGAGTTGCAAGCAACATAAGACCACCACCTATGGTTGTGAAGAAACATGTTGGCGATGTTGGAATAAGTATGGCATAATACATGGATGAGTTTGAAAATCATTTTAAGAAGGAAGGGGACAAGAACAATGGAAAAGTATGGAAAGAATAGGAACAAAGTGAGTCTAAGGATCAAGGAGATTCGGTAGATGTTACTAAACCCTCTCCTAATGTTTCTACTTCAGCCTAAATGGCCAAGCATGGCCTGAGGGGGAGATTTGGAGAAATAAAAGAAATCTATCCAACCCCTATATATGCCGAATAGGCTAATGCGAGCTTATGGATAGTAAATATGATAACTTTGGAGTCTCTATCTGAGATTTCTTGGTTTTACACACTATATTGAATTATTGATAGAAAATTGGATGAATCTAGATCATTTGTAGACTTATAAGTTCATGTTGGGAAATGTGTCAATATATGCATGGAAAAGTATAAGTTTATTTACTTAGACATTAATAATCACAATTTGAGTAGAGCTGAGTGAGACCAAAGGAACATGAAAAGAAGCTAGGGATTTTTGTCATCGTTGAGTGTGCATACCTTGATTCGTCAAGAAAAAGGTATTTTGATCTATTGTGAGCTTTGTCTACTATGGATACTCCATTGGTATTTGATGTTAGTGAGAGGTCGAGATAAAAATTAAGGAAACATCCTTACAAATCCACCGAAGATGATCCCGAAGGCACATTTTTGCAAATACCCTATGACGTGCTTCATGTGGAAGAAATTAGGGCATACATACATTACAATTATGAGCACTTAGGATAATTTGAGATATTAAAAGAGATGAAAGACATGACAAAAGATGATGGATCTTGGAAGGATGATTTTTCTCATTTATAGAATGTTAGTGTTATGCAAATGACATAACTTTATGAGTGTGATGAAGAAGAATGGATTAAGATTTTTCTTAGTAGAGTCCATGATCAGTTTCTATGGATAGGTGAGCAACCTGTTAATATTTCTAGTGAGCTGGTCCACGGCGTGATAGGATTGGATAATACTGGCATTATCCCTACTCAGAAAAAACACAAAGAAAAAGGTAGAAACCCTAACACATTCCAAATGGGAAAAAGGGAAATAACCATAGCCAAAATCTTTCAAAAAGATGTGAGATTAATCTTTATGATTTTGGGATATAAACTTCATTACAATAGCCAACCTAATTCAGTTTATGTGGGTGTTATAATGATGGCTTATGAAATGGAAAAGGAAAATGTAAAATACAACCTAAATTTGAAGTTCTTAGATAGCAATTTCTGGAGAATATCAAGCAAATCAAGTGAGAAAAATCAAAGGCATTCAGGTTTGGATCATTATTGATACATATCTATATTCATATAGTTCATAAATTTCTCAGAGTGTAGCCTAGGGCATGGAAAGATGAAGAACCTAATAGTATTCATGTTACAAACAGTTATAAGAGACATAATAGCACTTGTGTACATGGAGAATTATTTTCCATGTTCAAGACTCATCAAAGGAAAATGAAGGAAAGAGTAAGAATCCATGAGGCTATTATTGAGAAATGCAAGGATACAATATGTTTCATGGTTGAAATTGATTGTGTATGCTTTGAGGTAGTTTAACCAAGGAAGAAATGGAGCTACCATATGGGTTATGAGGTTAGTGAAGAAGTCCTTACTGTGCAAGTAGAACATGTCTTATCTTCTTAGACTAATCCTTCTGAAGAAACATGAGGAACATATGAAGAAAAATCATCCAAAATCGTAGAGGAATAGACTAGAGTAGGAAGGAAAAGGAAAGTTGAGAATATAGTTGGCAATCTTGCAGCAAAGACAGATAGTGGCAAAGATGAGATGAATAAAGTTAGGAAGAAGATTGCAGAAGGAGTTGCTTGGTTGGTGAGCACTGCTCCTGCAGCCCTCACATCTCCTGAAGTTGTAGCTCGGTAAATGCAGCAGAGATTCCGATGAGAAGTATAATGTCCTCCAAACAAATTTCACCACCTAAAAGTCAAAATACTATTGTAGAAAAGAATAAAGTAGAAGAGAAGGAAGTAGAAGAGAAGAAAGTAGAAGAGAAGAAAGAAGAAAATAAAACAGAGGAGAAAACTATTGAAAGACAAGTTTGGAAACCAGATCTTAAGATGCTGGAAAAAGGAATTATTGATCAAGAAAAGATAAATAAACTACCTGGATACAATGAGGGGTATGATGAGAATGATAAAATTATTATTGAAGACTTTGTCATTGATCATATGCTAGTATTAAAAAATAATCTACTTGAAATTGAAGGTAGTATTCCTAAGGATATGTATGAAAAATGGAAATAAGGAAGTAGTTAGCACTTAGAGAAGATGAATAGATAAGAAGGATATCCATAGTTTATACTACCAATTGTTTCATATGATGAACATGAGAGGATATTGAAATCCATAAAACCCCGCTTGGGACTGAAAGAAAGATTAATAAAAAAATACGGAGAGAAACTATGATGAGGTTATAGAGGATACCCACAAAGGTATTGATAAGGTAATAATGGAAACATAACCTGAAATGCCTTCACCTCCTAAGATCAAGGCTACTAAGTCCAAAACTATTTTGAGAGGAGACCCCTCTAAGCCAACAAAAATAAACATTAACTCATCTAAGGATGGAGATGATAGCAGTTAGTTTTTCAACACAATTAAGAAACCAAACTTCTTTGTTGCTGGTATGCCTAGATGTGTTTCAACACTTCGCAGGATATAAGTGACCCCTTTTAAGGGAATGTAGATACTGATGGAAGTGGTGAACATAGTGGAGTTAATATGAATGAGACAGAGAAGGAAGAATCCAGTAAGGAAGATTTGAAAGTAAGTTCAGTTGTGGATAAAAAGGAATTAGAAACTAAGGTTGAAGTAAAACAAGAAACAAATATATCTATTCCCGTTTCTTTAGCTTTATTGTTGGAAATTAGTGATAAACCTGTGAGTACTGATGTTGATGGTATGGATGAGGATGAATTGATGAATTTATCATACATAGCCTTCACTAAGGCTAAGGAGAGATCATAATAAAAAAATAGAGAAGAAGTCAAAGGTACCAGAAAGAGTAGTTTAAACTATAAACAAACTTCTACCCCTACCTTTCACTTTCCAGGGAATTCATACAGTGGATAACTTGAATAAATTCCTTGATGAATTTGACATTCACTTTGACTCTTTAGAGAAGGCCGTAAAAGTTAGAGCTGCAAAAGATTACATGGTGAAGAATCTAGAAGAGGTATGAAAGTCAATCAATTAGGATATGAGTCTATTGGATACCATTATTTCTCAAATGAAGTCTTGCATAATTCATGGAAGAAATTTGTACAACTACTGTATAAATCCTCTTGTGTACTTGAAGAGTATAAATGACATCATTGAGAATGACAAAAGGACATTAGATCAAATGCTAAAGAGTTGTGGGTCTTCCTCACAAACTATCTCTAAGTTGGATAAGGTAGTTTCCAAGCTGTTGGACTCAGTGTGCTTGAGATGGAGAAGGGAAGAGTGTTGGGAATATTTGGTGTGTTAAGGAGTCTAATCACTCTGAAACTATATATTTTGTAGAGACACCTTTCAAATATGGAGACAACAAATAAGGCTCTTACTAAAGACATGTCTACTGAACTGAAGGCCACTGAGATTTCATCTTTTTCTCTAAATGGTTTGATGCATGTTTGTCAGATCTTCTAGTGAAGACATGGACAATAGAGGCGAAGATCCTGGAAGCCTCTTTCCAAGATGTAATTCACATGGTATGAGTTGTTGATGTGTAGTTCTAAAATTTTAATGTATACATAGATAAAATTTTGAGTATACCTTTTCCATTGATGTCAAAGGGGGAGTAATGAGTATGGAAAATGTACTTGGTCAGTAGTTTGGTATTGAGCACTTAGCCATTTTTTACTATGTGTTGTGATCAATGCAAAAGGGGTAGATTCTTGGCAAGTGGCATGATCAGCCTAGCGTAGAGGTTTTCATTTATGGAAACACTACTCATTGGCATGGTACCTTGAAGTACAATCAAGTTTTGGATATTCAATTTTGTAAAAATAACTAAGTCAAGGAAGTAGTTAACTGGGTACAATTACACAGTTTTGATTAGTGAGAACAATATGCATCAAACTAAGTCATGAAATATTAGAGGAGTGTACTATGGGATGTAATATACCTTTATTTAAGGTCTCTTTCAATTTGGAGTTGACTAGACAAAGTTACAACCTATTGAAGTTATGTGAAGACAGTGCAACACTGATACAATGTAGATGAATGCTCGCGATGATTAAGGGAGCATTTGTGGAATCCAGAAGTGCTATTTTGGATTTTGATTGGGTCCTTTCCCATCCTACCCCATTTTTGTTGATATATGATCTCCAAATATGTATTTTCTATTTGGTTAAAGTGTTGGACACATTTTGTGATGTTCATGTGAGTCGACTAGAAGAATCCTTTGAGATCGAGTATATAAGTAAAGTTGTTTTATGATGCGAAGAGATGTGTGGAATGTGTAGATGCATTATGATGTCAGAATTAGACAAAAGATGTTGCAATCTTTAACTGGGATTACTTGAGCATATCAGATGCTTGTAATAGTTCATATTGATAAATCTTTGTAACAGATAGTGTTTTTTGTAAGATCAGTGAGCTCCTTGTATACCCCTAAAAGGGTTTCTATCCTTTAACA
The DNA here is from genome assembly GCA_018584345.1 of Thuja plicata. Taxonomy (NCBI): domain Eukaryota; kingdom Viridiplantae; phylum Streptophyta; class Pinopsida; order Cupressales; family Cupressaceae; genus Thuja; species Thuja plicata. The sequence continues at coordinate 710,243 of MU224871.1, read as the reverse complement.
GGGATATATACTAAATGTAATATTCAGCTCCTAATAGGGCTACGTCTCCTAACAAGGACATTATATTTTTTAGTGCATCAATTGTGGATATCATCCCCACTGGGGTTTTCCCTTGGCCAGTGTTTCCTCATGAACAAATCATGGTGTTATGAGTTGTTTACTTTATGTGTATGTTATTCGTATTTCAGTAAGTGCATGGTTAAGCTTGAAATTGTTAAGTTCTAAATAAAATGGTGTAATACCGATTCACCCCCTCTCAGTATTACTTAATCCTAACAATATTAATGTAGGAATTGATTGAAAATCACTTGCAATGTATGTTCTCCACCCTGTGGAGATATATCCATCAATAACACTCTAAATTCCAATATAAATCTAAATATTTTATGTTTTCAAAAGTAAATTATAATTTCAAAGAGTACCTTAAATTTACTTGGATATTTTAAGTTTTTAAACATGAAAATATAAAATTTAACGCATTTCTACAAACTAAGACATATTTGTACTTTTTTCTCTTCTATTTAATAAATTTATTTTAATGACTCCTACTATTTATTTATTTTTAAAAAAATTATAAATATTATATAATATTATTCAATTTAAATTCAAACAAATGTTATATTTTGAATTTTAATTAATTAGTAAATATAGTCAAATGTGCATTCACAATCTTAGATAAATGATAAACTAACAAATATTTTTATTGTTTGTTGTCAATGCTTTGAAGGACAAGAGTGCTCATAATATTTTCACAACTGTGAATAGTGTCGATAATATTCTTTCTAGTGTTTAGGAATTGACCAAGGATATTAAGTATTTGAAGGAAGTTCATGAACAACATATGAAAAATTTGGAGGACCCCTTTGCAAAAGTGTAGGAAAAGGTTAGAGTTGTTGTGGCAGTGAGTTACATAGCCATGTAGAAAAGCTCTAAAGGGATTAAAGATTTGAATGCTTAAGTAGAGGTTATTCAGGGTATTTATAAAGTTGATTTAGGTTCCCTTGCTAGAAGTGTGAAGAGTAAATCAAATCAGAATGTAGTAGCTCAAGAGGTGGCTTCAAGATTTATTCTTGGTCCTCCTACCCGACTTCATTGTTTGGATAAAGGTATGACTCCCATTGAAAACATTGTCCACAAGGTCCACAGTATTAATGAGGATTTTTTTTACAAGAATAAACATTTAATGAAAACTCTCTTGTGTGTTTGGAGTTTTGTCCCCCTTTTTTGTACTAAATTGATTGGTGGTTGTCTAGTGGATGGTTAGTGTCTATTTTCTTTTGATTGGATTATTTTGTGGTAAAGGGTTTGAGGGTCCCTTGAAAACCTATTTTCCTTTAATAAAAAACAAATATTCTTAATTATTTTTGTGTCTCTTGCTAATTTTAAGATCTAAAAAACTTATTGATTTCTTTAACAAAAGTAATAGCTATAATTTATAATTAATTTGATTTATTAGATATATTAATTGATAGTTGTGAAAATCATTAATTTCATATAAGATTTTTTGTAATAAAGATAAAAACATATTTTCATAATTAGTCATTGACTCCTATTAATTTCAAATTTTAAAAGACTTAGTGAAAATTTATACACAAATTATATTTATATTTACATATAGTTTGACTTACTAGGTACATTAATTTGTAATCATCAATCTGGATCATTATACACTAACTCAATATTATCGTCCTTCATAAAATTTCCCATGCCAAGAGAATGCCCCTCCATAAATGTTGGATACTCACTCAAGTATATAGAGTATGTTTACCAATATGCATGACTACATATTTTTTTAATTGCATATAATCCCCCTTGAATATATAGTAAATTGAAGGTGTTGGGTCTAACCTCCTCCATGAGGATAGGGCATGTGTCTATGATGTGTCATGTGCATGGAAGAAGTGTAGTAAAGGTGTCATATGTGCATGAAACAAGTACGATAAAGGGTAGGTAGACGTATCTCAACCACATGAAATAAGATAAAGAGGTAAAATTCCCTAAGAACATAATGAATTAACTAGTGGGAAACAAACTCTACTAAGTATAAAACAATCTTACTAGTTTGATTGTGTCATTATTTATACTGATAATATTGATTGCATAAAAGTAGTCAAAAAGGTACATTAGTAAATTTTCCTAGTCTTTTGAATGTCTTTAGTTATCAATAGCTACATATATATCTATGGGTCATATCCAATCCCTTTCGGGCAAAAATTGAGTTTCACGAGAATGATTTCGTCTATAAATACATTCTCTAACTAGTGTAATCACATGAGTAGAATGTATAGTCATAAAAACTACTTCACCTTGATTTTTGGTATCTAATTAGTAGTAAGCATGGTGGTATTTAAAAACGCCTTTACATAAGTTGCCAGATTACTAGGGCCAAGCTCTCTAATGATAACACCTTTCAGGATATGTTTTACATCTTAGAGAAGATGCTTATAAATAACATGCCAAATTGTAATTTAAATCGAGATTAGGATCACTTTTAAGTTGCATGCCAAGGCATTCTTTGACTAAATCATCCTTATTGCTTTTTTTCTTCTAACAAATCACTTACGACTCTATTTATAAATTAATTAGAAAAATGACTATCTTTAAATATGAATACATATCAGTTAGTCACAGATGTTTATCAAATGTTAACAAAATCAATTCATGATGGTTGTTGAAAAGGTATGCAAATATTAGGATTTTTTATTTTGGAATTTTATATTTGTGGTTAATTCTGTATTGCTCAACTCTAGACAATAAAGTCTTGACTTTAACTATAGAATCAAATATGTGTTGATGGGTTCAAATATAGATGTAATAAATTACTAATAATAAAACATATATAAGAGTGTGTAAATAAGTATGGAATAATATCAATTATAAAGAAAAAGTACAAATGAATAAATATTTGATAAAATAATATTAAAAATTATAAACTCATTGCGATAAAAAAATACATCATATTATTATATAAATATATTTAATCACACATTATTATATAAATATATCTAATCAGAGTATTAAAAAATAATTAAATGGGAATAGACAAATTTTACTATTATAGTATTAAAAACCCATCCTTCAAAGATTGTTAATATATTAGAAATTCCTTTTTTTTGACATGAATATTTCATGTGGATTAAATTCAAGATTAATATTTTTTACAGTCTTGAATGTTGAGAACCTCATTTATAGAAAAATAAATTGTTAAAATTTTGTTTAAAAAAAAAAAAAAAGTCTACCTTTCATTTCAATTCTTTTTATCCATCTAAAAAATCTTTACAAAAACTAATTTTAATATTATTATGTTACGACATGACTTTAATATTATATAATTTAAATTAATTTTTTTATATAAAATATAGTAGAATCAAAACTTAAAATCAAAGTATCCACAACGAAATATTCACATCTGGAGGCAGGGCCTCACATGAATCACGTCCAAGCATCAAAATAGCATATACATATGAAACAAAAATAAAGAGTATCAACTATAACAAAGTATTAATGTAGAAAATCTTCATGATTTTCAACCCAGGCAGTCCAGCCCATAGGTCCTTCCATCCTGAAAATGCTTTTGTTTGCCTGGATTTGAGTTAGCATAAAGATCTGGTCATCAATAGGATCCTTGTTTTTACTGATCTCTTTGTGCAACTTTTTCACCGTCTTCTCAAAGATAGCCATATTATCCTTATGTCTTTGCCACACATACCCATCTTTCATTTCAAATACGAACATGGCAGAGTGTCCTATTTTGAGAAATCTGATAAGTTTTTCCCTCTCTATCATCATACTGATGCACACATGCAAGGAGATTTTAAAATGAATGAGTTTAAGAAATGAATTAGTAAGGGATCTATGAATTCCCTGATACCTTTCTTCATTCCCGTATTTCCAGATATGCCACAAGATGTTAGAACATAGGATATTCCAAAAAAGATTAGTATCTTTCTTAATTCCTTGAATATGCCCATTAATCAATTCAAAGATATCAATGTATTTGGGATAGGTGATACCAAATATAGACGAGATATATTTAGCAAATTTACATTCAAACAATGTGTGCGTGCAGGAGTCAGGGAGATGGCAAAGGCTACAATAATCAGTAAATGAAGGGTTTTTACAAATCGGTAATCTATTGAGCAATAACAACCATTTAAAACATCTTATTTTAGGAGCTATAGGAGATTTACATAATCTAGTAAAAATTTTGTACCAAGACTTAGCCTCAAGAGAAGTATACCAGAAATTATTGACATGGTTAATAATAAGGTGGTTGCTACTTAGGATACTATATATATTCTTGGCTTTAATTTGGTCAAGCATAGTGCCATCAGGCCATTTAATCTTCAGAAATCTATGAGAGTCAATATGGCAAGAAGAGGGGAGATCTTTGCAAGCTTTGACTATCGTGTTATATGTCTTCTTATGAGCAGCAGGGATAATAAATTTGTTTCTTAACTCATCCCAGCTAATAAGACAATCATCCTCAAAGAGGTCTATGAAGCAAGAGATACCCAAACTGTTCCATATTTTTGCTAAGCAACCCTAGGACAGAGCAAGAGGTTTATCCAAGAGGTAGAGATTCCACCAAATGGACCTTTCACCATACAACAGGTTATGATCATGAAAGGACTTATTAGAAATAAAATTATGTGAGGATTCCCACGCTTTCCAAATAGTCTTAAAAATAGAAGACCCCTTAAGAGTAATAGGAAATCCACCAAGCAACAGATCACTAAAGGGGAGATTCTTCTAATACTTGGCCTTCCTAGGGAATCCCCACCCAATGTTACTTCTAACAAGCACCTTCCACGGCTCATCCCATTCTAAACAGTGGAAGATCCACTTGGTATCCAAGGAAATCCCCTGCACCTTAAGATCTTTAAAACCCAGACCCCCAAGTTGCTTTTCCGAAGAACACCACTCCCATTTAACCGCATGCATAGTTTTTTTACCTTTACCATCGGACCACAGAAAACTCCTAATAGCCTTCTAAATTTCCAAGATTTGATAATTATTGAACATCCAATTAAAAGAGTAGTAAATCTTATAAGAGGAGAGAATTTTTTGACAAACCTACATCCTACCAGCCAAAGATAGGGATCTGTTATACCATTTATCCAGTTTATTAGTGATCTTTTTTTTCACCCAAAGCCATATATCTTTGAGAGAAGTATCAACGGAGAAGGGAATACCCAGATATCTAACAATGTTATTGGGTCCACCCCATTGAATCCCAAACTTATCAAACCATCCTAGAGGTTGGTCATCCCATCCAAGGCAAATGGATTTAGCATGAGACAATCAAGCCCCAAAAATAGCACAAAAAGAATCAAGTTTATTTTTCAGATTTCTAAAGTTCTCTTCAGTCATATCAGAAAATAAACTTGTATCATCAGAAAATTGATAATTAATCAGGTTATCCTTATTGGGTAAGGTGATACCTTTCATCGTAGGAGAGAATGTGTTATCTCTAAGAATGTATGCCAGAGCTTCAGAGGCAATCACAAAGAGAGAAGGGGCAAGAGGACAACCATGTCTGATGGATCTACCCAAGGCAAAGGAATGCGACAGAGAGCCATTAACATCAACTTGAGCAAGAGCATCCTTGAGTAAAAGTTTAGTGTAGTTGCATAAGATTTCAGGGAATCCAAACGCCACAAGCATCATATTAATAAAATCCAATTCAATCCTGTCATATGCCTTCTCGAAGTCAAGGAGAAGCATAGAAGCATTTTGATTGGAGGACTTAGCCCAATTCATGGCTTCCCAACTGGTTATAAGATTTTCAAGGATGAATCTCCCTTTAATAAAGCCGGTTTGAGTAGAGTGGATAATTTTAGGTAGAATGTTGTCAAGTCTATGGGCTAAAATCTTAGCAAGGATTTTGTAAGAAACATTAAGCAGGGTAATAGGTCGCCAATTTTTTATAAGAGTTTTGTCCCCATCTTCAGGGATAAGTTTGATAATACCCCTGTTAATAAAGCTACCAAGAATACCTTTGTCATAAGCTTCATTATAAATATCATAAAGGTAATAACAAATCCAACTTATATTAGCTTTGTAGAATTCCATAGGAAGGTCGTCAGGACTAGGTGTTTTGTCATTCTTAAGAGTGTTGATAGCAGTTTCAATTTCCTCCATAGTAATCTTTTGACCAAGGAAATCAAAGTCTTGAAGGGAGATCTTCCTAGGGATGATGGAGCTATAATCTTTTCTGAGGGAGATGGTTCCCTCATTTTCCTCAGAAGTAAAAAGGATTTGATAGTAGGAAGCAAACTCTTTCTTAATATCCTGCAAATTGTCAATTTCAATATTATTAACCACCAGCCTACTAATGGCTTCAATGGCATGCTTTTGCTTAATGAGATTAAAGAAAAACTTAGATACCCTATCACCTTGTTGAAGCCAATGAGAATGACACCTAATATTGGCCCCACGAACTGTAATATGATGGTGTCTCCTAAGATCATCCCTAGCCTTTAGAGACAATAGGTATAAGATCATCATTAGTGGGATTGTTTTTAATGTCAATCTCAGTAGATCTCAGATTGGAGGAGAGAGATTTCTTAGTAAATGTGTAGTCTTTGGCTTTTTTCTGACCTAGAGTTTGAAGAAGAGCATGCCAAGCATGAATGTTTTATTTCCACAAATCAGCACAAGACATGGAAGAGGAGTAGTTCTTGTTTATGTTTCACATAAGGTGGATGGCAGAGAGGATATCTACATCCTATAGAAAAGAATAATTAAGGATGAATCTTTGTTTCTGATTTTTAGGGGGGGCTTGAAAATCATTGAACTTTACCAACATAGATATAGGATGATGATCCGATAGAGCAGTAGGAGTAATCGTAACCAGGTTTCCTTGAACATCTGGGAAAAAGGAAAAGTTGTTTTTGTTGGCGTAGAATCTATCTAGTCTTGCATATATCCGGGCATGGCCTTGTTAAAAGTTACACCAGGTGTGCTAGAGATTCTGGTTAGTGTTATTATTATCCTTAAGGAGGTCAAATAACTTTTTAGAGTGCAACATTTTATCCCATGGTTCTTTCTCCAAGTTCTTCCAAGAGAAGGAAAGTCCTCCCAACTTGTCCTTTTGAGACTCAACCATATTAAAATCACCACCAATGATCCAAGGAATGTCTAGAAGGGAGGCCATCCAAGTCCACAGGGCTGCCCTTTCTTTGACATTATTCGATGCATAGATGGAGCAGACACTGAAAGTGTTAGAGTTGTTACTGAGAGTAACCCAAGAGGCCTTGTTACATGTGGAAATACCTTTATCCAGAATGCAATTGTGCCATTTAGGGTTGATAAGTAATCCAACCCCACCTCTACATCTCGGATGATCAGAGTAAATTTTAACAGCATCTTTCCAGATGAAGTCAAGGCTGACATCTAACATGAAACCGATAGCTTTTAATTCTTGAAGCATAATAAAGTCAATATTATGGTAAGAATCCAGAAGACGCTTAACAATATGATTCTTATCAAGGGACTCTAGGCCCCTAACGTTCCAGGATAAGCACTTCATAATAAACTATTAGAATTGGAAATGCAAACAAGGTCCATAGACACCTCATATCTAGCGGTAATAGCAGATTGGGAAGAGGCCTCTCCACCTTTCACCGCGAGACTTTTATTCTTCGAACCCATAGGTCGCCCTCTCCTTTTGGATTTGGGGAAATCAGTTTTCCAATCAAAATCATCAATATGGGATTCATGGGATTTCATGACTTCCATATCAAGCACACAGTTAGGGCTTGGTGTGGTATGATCAAGGACCGAGGCAGACTCTGTCGGAATGGAGGTTTGAGATTTATTGGTAGTGGGGAGGACTTTGAGATAATATTCATCTTCAATCTCCTTAAAGACCTTCAAAGCATTACCAACCAGGGCGGGAGAAGAGTCAAAAGGGGAGTGAGCAATAGTAGCAGGGGAGGGCTCACGAGACAAAGGAGAGGAGTTAGGCACCGATACCTCACTCACTGGTCCTTGCTTATTAGCTTTTTTTCTTCTTTTATTGGTTTTTTTGTTAACTAGTTGAAAGATGTCGGGCATGATATCAGCTGAGGGTTGTTGTATTCCTATTGGAGTCTCTTTTCTGACATGAGTATCAATTTGGGCCGGAGAGGAGTTCAACCCAGGTGTCTTCGGCAGAGGCTACTCAGATGAAGTTAATGTCGCATCCGAGACCAAGTTAGGGATTTTAGAAGTAGTTTCATTTTGGGAGGAATTAGGGCTCACTGTTTTAGATTTTTGCTTGATAATAGGGCAATCCCTATGCAGGTGACCTTCTTTTTTGCAAAGGAAACAAGCGTTTAGACCACCTAAAATTTCAAGAGGGCAGACATAAGTTTCACTAGAAATGTAAATCTCAATAGCGGGTGGCACCTCTATACCAAGTTTTAATGAAACCAAAGTTTTGGCATCCATGTGTGGCACGAGCCTCATAGTATCATCAAATCTGATAACCTTACATAACGGTTCTAGAAGATGATGGATAAAACACCATAAGAAAGGAGGAAGATTTTTCATTATAATCTAGTGAGGGGCCGAAAGGGCTAGCACTTCCTCATGGATGGCTTCCGGAGTCCAGGCTAGGGCTTGAAAAGAAGTGTTACCCACAGTCCAATATTGCCTCTTGAGGACGGCTTCCTGAGCTTCAGAATTTTTAAAGAAAATAACATACAACCCTTTCTGAATTTGCATACAAAAGGAAATATTATGCCCTAATTTAGGATTCCAGTAATTATGAAACCAATCATCAAGGAATTTTCGTGCAGGACATTTATCAATTTCTACAGCCACAAAGAAGATAGCATAGTTCTTCAATCTACTTTTTTCTTTCTAAATTTCACATAGAACATCAGAATTGGGAGAAATAGAAAAAGATACAGGGGCATTCATATCTCCCTTACTTGGCTCGGTCGTTTCTTTGGCATTGTGGAATTGAAATCTTGCCCCCGCACAGATAGCAGAAGAGTTCGCAACAACTTGTGAGAAATTTTTAAGCAGAGGTGAAGTGTTTAAGGGATCTAAACTAGGTTTAAAACCCTGTGCCAGATTGGAGTCCATTGCAGCCTTAATGGCATTAATGATGGCATTAATGACAGAGGGTATGGCCTCTGCCGACGGTTTGAGGGGAGGGCTCATAAAAGGAAATTAACATTAAAAGGAACGCACACACCTGTAGATATTCCGTGAAATCTTGTGCATCGGACGAAGAGCCATCCAGCGAAAAACGCAAACACCGCCAAAAAAATGCAGACCAATTAGTATCTCCCAAATTCCAATTTTTTCATAATTTACATTTATAAAATAAATGATCTAAATTATACTATTTTATTTATTTTAATGTGCTCATTTATATTTTAAGGTTTGTTCGATATGAAAGTACAAGTAAACTTTGTATGGTGCCGCGTTAGACCCGTATCTTTGAATATTACTGAAGGAGTTCATTTTCCTCGATACAATGTTGGCCTCATTCACACAGGTCACATCTATACTTTTCCTTAAATTGTTGATAAAATAATTGTGTGTCATTAATTTAGACTAATTTGTGATATTTTTCTATGAATACGGCACAGATCATTTTTCGCTAAATAAAATCATCTTGAAGACATGTTCGCGTTAAGAGACAAGTATTTCGCAAGTCTTGTGCTGTTGCTGAGTCAACTATACAATCTGTTATTTATTTCCAGCGGGCTTTGCATTCGATATCATCTTTTTTTGCTGTTTCGATTATTGGGTAGCCTGTTTTGATCGAAGAAAGGATGATGTCGCAAACCCAAATGTATTATGGGGTTGTGGTTCGCTTTGGAATTTATCTCTGTTTGGTGGGTTTTACTGCTGCAATATGTGTTTCTGAAAAGTGTGGTGATTTGGAAGTGAGCTATCCTTTTTGGATTAAAAATTCTGATTGTGGATACCCTGGTTTTCAGATCACATGCAACAAGAGCAAATCTACTGAGGAACTCCTCCCATATCATCGTGCTTCTGTCGCTAATAATACTCACACGAAGTTGACACCATCTTATTATAGGATAAGAGAGTTCAATTATTCTGGTCATATTGTCATTAGTTCGACTTCTCTTAAAGCCTTTTCGTGTGAGGAAAGGGGAAAGGCAGACGCAGTCATGTATTTTCAGCTACCTCGTTCGGGGCCTTTCTCTATTTCCATATCCAATAGATTCGTTGTTGTTGTTTGCAACACATCGGGAACTTACTCATATGGGAGTAGGGGGGGAGAAGCGAAATGTATAGCAGCATGTGTCTCTCAAAGTGATCCACCATACTGCAAGTATGGCTGTTGTCAAATTACCCTTCAAGATAATTATTACTGGTTAAATTTCACGGCAGGAGGATATTTTATTTTAACGGGCTCTGAGACATGTGGGTTCTCCACTATATTTGACCCGTCTACATTTAGAGTGAGGGATAAAAGTGAGAACCTCTTTTGGACAGGAACTGGTAATGCTTATTATGGTCTTCGCCTTAATTGGGGTATCGGCCTTCAGAATTGGTCGACAGCTAAAGGAACTGCCAATTATGCTTGCTCTATCAATGCGGAATGCAATGACTCCCCTTCTGGACATGGGCACGTATGCAAATGCTTTGATGGATATGTTGGAAATGGTTACTCTAACGGCACAGATTGCATAGGTCTGACCTCCGTTCTCTTTTTAATTATAACCATTATTATTATCATGGTTTGTTTTGCTTGAAGCTTATTTTAGTCAGCTTAGGGGAAAATTTAATTTAGTTCAAATCGAATGGAAAATTGAAATCAGGAATCTCTAATCTTCTTGTTAATTTGGGCCACATAGTTATTCGATTGTTATCCTTTTCATTGTATAATCATTTATATTCTTCGATCATATGCAGACATTAATGAATGCAGTAATAAAAGTTCGAATGTGTGCGTTGAGGAATCCAAGGGAGGTCAATGCCATAATTTTGGAGGTTCTTACACTTGTTCATGTGCAAAGGATTATAAAGGAGAAGGCTTCAAAACCGGTTCAAGATGCGAGTCAGAAAGGTCAAATAAAACAGCTATGTTTGCATCGATAGATGATAATGCGCCACACCTAATCTATCTGTAATTCAATCTCTTAAAAACACATTTGTTACAGTAACAAGTTCTGTTGGGTGTGTGGTCAGGCTCTGTTTCTGGATTCTTTGCAACTTGTAAGGACGCATTTATCCACAAAATGCCACATCACAATAAATAACATAAAAAGCGGAAAAGTTGACAAAAGAACATAGTCGGTAATAATAAGAGACAATTCAACTATTATATATTCATAAAGAAAGAATATGATACACAATTTCGACCTTCACGTCGAAAGAACCAAGATAACCACAAGAATAAGTTGTACAATAAGGATGAATGTCTAGGTCATTACATGACCAAAATTGTTATGCCGATTACAATAAGGAAAAGTCAACCACATGGCAAACTTTCAATCAAATATAATACAAGGAATAGTTTATTTCAATTAAGTGATACACAGTAATTTGGATGTCGACCTGCATGCCAGAAATCAGCACATCTTAGTACATAGATGTAGAAAAGGTATTAAGATATGGAAAATGGTGCATAGAACAACTACAAAAGAATATACCTTGGACCTCTGTCCATCTGTATGTCCCTGTCTCCTTAGCCATCTGACACGCGTCAATCTGCTATCACGAGACAGGAGTGTGGCTCAGGCGCTTTTATCTGCCCAACCACGGGGTGGTTAGCTCCCCTGGGGTGCTTCCTGACACGAAGAACATGCCGACTCTTGCCCGAGAAGCCTAGCAATGGGTGCTGAAGCTCGGATGGATCTGGTGCAGCCGTGAACATACTACTAACACATATGTCTATCAATAGATCTAACATGGATGTGGCAGAGGGATAAATCAATTAACCGGCATATACGAACATATGCAAACACGCTTTGGCCAAACCAAGTAATGGCAGGCTTCTACTGGCAGGCAGATGTAAACATTCAATTCTACCCTCCTCTGGTTTCCCACATTCAGCACCCCTCCCATAAGGATATCACATCCATTAACACTAACAATGAAAAATAACTATAATTCAAATAAAAGAGAAGACACTGGCGTCACAAGTACATATATATGATTTAATAGAATTCGGATAACAGCTCCATTATTCTTTTTTTTTTTTTAGAAACACCGTACTCTCATTCAGATCTATGTCTAAGCATCAGTTTCTTTGTCGGTATGATATACACAGCAATTCAGGTGTAAATGGTAAAACACACACAACAACTTAAAGGTCTATAACATCTCCAAAGAAAGAAAAAATAGCATTCTCTGTTTTCACCCATGATCTGGAAACTATCAACGCTAAGAGAAAGCAACACTGATATACTTGATTTCATTTAACATCTCCAAAGAAAGAAAATGGCATTCTCTATTTTTACACATGATCTGGAAACTAACAATGCTAGGAGAAAGCAAACACTGAGATACTTGATTCTATCCACCATTAACATAACATTGGAAAAAGTTTAAAATAAATATGAAACTGCTGACTGATATATATATTTAGCCAAACCACAGCAACGTTGAAAGCACACAACGAAATTAATAGTAAAATAAAACAGAGACATATGTCGTTTAATCTCCCAGTGACATTTCCTAAAAGTAAACACACATTAAATTCACTAACCGAGCACAACACCCATGACACTCTGTTTAACACACAGCGACATCCTAAAGGCAAATGCATGTTTTTTTTTTAAAGAAATAAAACATACCGAGCACCACACAACATTGGTATGCGGCCAAATCAACTGTGGCAGGAATCAGTTGGGGTATAATCCCCTCAACTGACCAAGCGACCAACCACATGGCACCGCACGATGTCATCCTAATCTATTTGATGGTCTCAGGGATAGGAGTAAACAGCTCTAATCGAAAGGAGAAAGATCTATATACACAGCATTTGCATGGACTAACGCTCCACTAGACAAAGCATTTCAACCGCTGGTGAGTCATGGCTGGGAACTTGCCTGTTATGGCTAATCTCAATGGTTTTCACAATCATTACAGGAGGAGCAACGCTACACTCCAACAAGGAAAGAAGCGAAAGACCATGCCAGGAAAGAAAAAGCATTGACGAAGCAGAAAATAAAAGAAGTGCAGCTCAAAAATAGTAGCTTAGTAGAACGCAGCTATAACAGGGTAACCAGGAAAGTTACAACACATCAGCCAATCACCCTGTGGTTATGAACATGAAAGATTTAAAGACTATAAGGAAGAGCATACTAGGCCGATTGTAGGGTCATAGCTTAAGGAAGAAAATAGGAATAGACAAGAAAAGGAGCAAGAGAACACTATTTACAGCCGACTAATTCCCACTCTACACTTTCAGCTATCCATATTTATTTCTAAGATGAAACTATTGAAGCTAAGGCTATAACATGTACATGCAATATCAAATGTTTCCAACAGTTTAAAAATAAGAGGTGAACCTGGATATATTTGAGGTAACATAAATGAACTTGACAATCGCACTCCACCGAATTCCAGCATTTCTCAGTCTCCCACCACAGCGACTCTCCTGCACCTCCTCCTCCAAACCAGATTATCTTTTGTTTTCTTGTTTTCTTTTGTGTCTCCTGCAAATTTTTTTACTACCATAGAGGAAAAAATCTCTGCTCACCCGCGGCAGCCACTGAGAGAGATGGAGAGCACATGCCCCCAATTAAGGAGTATGGTCTCCTCTTAACCACTTTTCCCTCCTTCCCTTATCAACCATTTTAATATTCTTCCGGATAAAAATAAATATTTCCCTCCTCTTCTACTTCAATAATATATAATATATATAAATTCCAAAAAAAAAAACCCAACACATACGTAGCAAGAACATGCAATTGAAAGGTAATCGTTTCTATACATTTTCACAAGGTTCACCTTTAAGTTGGAGGGAGAGATAGAAGAAAATAAGAAGCAATATCCTAAGTACACAACGCATCTACTATAAGTGCCCATATGAAATTAAAACATTTCTTTGTTTCCATTCACATAGACATTCAAAACAATATAATAAAAGAAAAATAACACGTTAACAAAATTAAGCAATAACTATAGGTGGTGTGTGCATGGACCAGGTCAACTAGACCATCTGTACTCTCCAGAACTAAGAGCTAGCCTTCTCTACCTCAACCACACCCCCGCCTTCATTCTTGCATCCATTCCGACATTCTCGGAGCCAAACAAATTATCAGTATTCGGTTAACATAAAATCAATAATTTCAACATATTTCATTAATGCCATATTCAATAAAATCAACATATTTTATTGTAAATACATCATAATTCATCATATATGCATGAAATCATAACAT
>MU224871.1:674976-687615 GCA_018584345.1 Thuja plicata | reverse complement strand
GCATGAAATCATAACATGAAACATCTATTAAGCATCATGATATATTTAGCATCCTCACAATATTATTCATCATAACTTATCTAAGGATCACAATTACTACTAATTAAAACAACAATGTGAAGATCAACTAGAAAGCATAGCATATATGGAAAATGACGTAGTCGAATCAAAGCGACTCGGTCAACATAGTCAGAACGTTGCATGAGAAGTTCGAGAATAAAGAATCGCAAGGGTCGAGTCGTGACACAACTTCTTTAGGAGCGTGTGGAATAGTTTGGTTTCTTAGAAGGCGTTACCAGAAATGTGCAAGGGACGAGAACTTCCGATGCAACGGAGGCTTTTTGCTCGAGAGAATCCTCGCGGAAAAGGGAAAACAGACCGAGGGAAAAAATTTCACGATTTTTTCTGAAAATGAGCTCAAAAATGCCTCCAAAGATTATTCAGATGACATGAAGCTTGGTAGCGGTGGTTCAAGCACGGTATACAAAGGCATCCTTTCAAATGGTACAGCTGTGGCTATTAAAAAATTCAAGGAAATTCCCGTTGGAGTAAAAAGCGAGGAATCTGTGAACCAATTTATCAACGAAATCGTGATCCTCTCTGGTCTGCATCACAAAAATGTGGTGAGCTTGGCTGGATGTTGCCTGCAAACACAATCTCCTCTTCTTGTATACGAGTTTGTGGACGGGGGAACGATTTGTCATCAGCTGCGTTCCGGTTGTCTATCTTGGCAGAGCCGACTGCACATTGCAATGGGGAGCGCAGATGCTTTGGCATATCTGCATTCAGAATCAGATAGCCCCATTATCCACAGGGACGTGAAATCATCTAATATTCTTTTGGACAATACCGTCACTCCAAAAGTTGCAGATTTTGGGTTAGGAATGATACGCACCTCACCACCAATATAGTGGCCACCCACGGTTACATGGATCTTGAATACTTCGATACAGGTACGCTTACTGAAAAAAGCGATGTGTACAGCTTTGGTGTATTCCTGGCAGAGCTTCTCACAGGTCGAGAACCCATCTCTCCTGGAAGACCTCCACAGGAGATCGTCTTGTCGAAGTTTTTTCTTTCCAAATGTAAGGACGACTGCTTGACTGATATTTTGGATCCAAATATTAAGAATGAAGAGAACCTGGAACAGATGACTGCTGTAGCAAATGTAGCCACAGAATGCCTTTGCGCAGAAGGAAGTGGAAGAGCGGTGAAAAAGAAGCTTGAGGAGAAGGGAGGTTCTACAATACTCGTCACGTCATTTTCATGTTCAAACGTCTTCGACCACCAAATTTCAAGTGCGACTCAAAGTGGGCCAATGAATTCACTGTTTCGACTCACAGAGATGTCCAGGATGAATGGACGCTGATTTAGTGGCCTCCGCACGTTGGTTATTATTAGCTATTAGTAGTAAGGGTTCCATCAGGATATTGCTTTAGTTTTTCATCAATATTGAAAGCTACATATGTAGTCTATTAGGGTTTAATAAAAGGAGAAACATGATATGTCTTAACAAGTTGTTTATTTAGAGTTATTAGTATGGGTTTTCAGTCGATATTATACATCAGCAATGTATTATTCTATTGCTGTATTGTTTATGAGAAATTAAAAAAGAAGTTAGATATACAAAACATCTGAATTAGATTATATATGTTTTTGTTGGGTTTTAAAATTTACTTATCTATTGTTTAAAATTCTAATCATAGATTAATTTAAAAATTATTGAAAATTTTAATGTGATTCAAGTTCTTAATTTCAATAAAATGGTATTTTTGTTTCTTTACATAAGAGAATAAATTCTTATTTATGATTTGCTTCACTTGATTATAAATAGTTTTGTGAGGATCTTAGTTGTAGGTAAAGTTAATGATATTGTTTATTACTATAATTATTGTATTCTTATATTCATATGAATTTCTAATGCTTGATTTGAACAAGGTTTCCTAATTTCTAATTGGTATATAGAACCCCAATTTAATTGAAATGGTGTCTTTATGTGTCATAGATGAAAAATTTATCATAGTGTAACTAAACAAAGAAATTTGCAACAAAAGTATTGTAGTGGAATGAATCTTGAATGAATTTTTTATGATAGATACTATGCTCAACATTTTGCTATTTGATTAATTGCAATTCATTTATTTAGGGAGATATAACTAAATAAATGTATAGTTGGCCATCAAAATTGTATAGTTTTCCATCAAAATTGGAATTCATTTATATGCATAACATAATTGTATAGTGATCACCAGGAATAGTGAAGAAAACTTGATGAAATTGCTTGACAGAGTGTAGCAACAAGAGATCTGACTTAAGGAGGGCATATTTTTGTTTGAGGCAAAAACATTATATGTCCAATTCATGGTGAATCCTGAAGGAGGGGTTCTAGAAGTGAGTGGAAGGGTGAAAACTAGAAGGCCCTAGTTTTTGGAGCAATTTGGTGAGGGTATGTTAGAAACCCCATAGGGAAAAGTGCTATTGCCAAAAAAAATTGATAATCCTTAGTTTTAGACCATTTCTAGACTCTTTGCAAAGTGGCATGTCAGGGAAGAAGATAGAAATGGTACTTCCTTTGTAAATGAACCAAAATTAACCCTCTTGTACACAGTGAACAGTCAGGTTTTGGGATAGTTGGTCCAAAGTACCAATACCAAATATTTTGATATGTTGTGTTTAAGGATAATGGGTGTTTGAATATGTAATTTATTTGGGAAGTGTTTTTGGAAAACAAAAAGTTATTTGGGAAAAACTCTCTGGTTAAGGCTACAAGGATAGAGAGCCTAGAGTGTGGATTGAGGGTAAGATCTTGAAGTGGGACTTCAAGAACCACTTGAACATTCATGGAGTCATATTTTAAGCCATCTTGAATCCCTATAACAGTAAGGGAGTTGGGAGAAGTTAGAGCGATAGATTAGGGACATATTGGCACTTGGGGTCACTAGGGTAAGGAACACCATTGAAGAAACCAAGAATAAATTCTTTATGAAATAACCCTAATATAACCTACCTCATTGCATCAATTCCTTTCTTTGTCTTAATGAAAATTTGATTTCTTACTATTCTTTGAATTGAAATTATATATTCTTCTACCAAATTTATCCTTCCCTTCATAATTTCCCCTTGAGTTATAGCATGTATGATCACACCTCGTCTAAAGTACTAAGTACAGTCAATTAGTGTTTGTCTCTCACATGGGCTATAGATATTTATACTATTAGAGTAGAAATATAATAAATATAATTTTAGTATTATTTTCTATTTTTTATGTATTTTATTTTTGAAGAATACACACAAAAACAACTAATAAAACATACCTACATATAGTTTGATTGAAATATTCTATTCAACATGAATTTTTTAAATTATTTTTGTAAATTCTTCTTTTCCTATGTTTACTTTAAAGTAAATTGTGAAGGGACATTTTATTCCATGCCTTAAATCTCTCCTTCATATTCAATATTTTTCTTGAAAATATGAACATTTTAGAACTTTTATTTTCAGGATCTTACTCCACAATTGTTTGAGTAATTATTTGAGATGATCTATCCTAAAATAAGTTTTTTCAAATGTCAATTGAAACCAATTGACAACGAGTATTTGGAAAATATGCCAGTGCTAATACTTCCTACATAGGGAAAACCACTAATTTTGCACATCTCATCCACCACAACATTAGTGGGGGCACTCCTTGCAAAAGAAGATGAGAAAAAGAAAGAATAATTCATCTACTACATCATTAGAACCTTGGTTTCATACGAGATGAACTATTTAGTAATTGAGAAGGATTGCCAAGCTATTGCATTTTCATCTCAAAAACTGAGACATTACATGCTGGCACACTCTGTTAGACTGGTTGCGAAGATTGATCCATTGAAGTACCTCTTGAGAAAAGCCACCTTAACTGGTTGATTAGCTAATTTGGTCATACTACTCAGTGAGTTTTAAATTGACTATGTTGAGCATAAGGAAATCAAAGGGAAAGCTAACACATATCAACTCGCTGAAGCTCCATTATAGGATGATCAACCCATAAATGCTGAATTTCTAGATGGATTTATCTTACGTATCACTCACAGATCTTGGAAAATGTCCTTTGATGATTCTTTCACATATCAAGGTTCTGTTGGAGGCATTTTTTTTCATCACTCCTCAGATCTATTCTATTCCAAAGGCATACAAGCTCTTATTCCCTTGTACAAACAACATAGCCGAATATGAAGCCTGTGTGAATAGAATTAAACTGGCTATTGAATGAAACATTTCTAAGTTGGACATAGATGGTGACTCCTAACTGATCATTAACCAAATCAATGATCTTTATCAGATGAAGGATGATAAACTCATCCCTGTAAAGAGAATGTTTAATGAATTCAAGAAGTAATTTACCTTCATTACATTTAAAAATATCTCGAGGACACAAAAATTGGTGGCCTTAGGTTATCCATCCTTATCCTTATTTGTATGAATAAGCGTCTCAGTTGCCATGTCCAATGTATCTTGTACAAACTTAGTAGTAACAGTATTATCAATTGTGTAGCTTTGTACTTGTGTCATAATCATATCTTTTCTCATTAAAGGTGCATTGTACACATCCATACAGTTGGAATCATTTACTTGTGTATTCATCCCATTTTCATCTTTTGACAACTCTTTTGAAGGATCTTCTTCCTCAAGTATATCTTCAATAATGATATCTAAATTATCAGTAGTTAGATAAATAAGATCTATTTTCTCCGTGCTTCGCTTTATCTTATCACCAATGGCTGCATCTTATTCCTTCTCCAGTGATTGTATTTCTCCAATCATTATCCTTAATTTGTTTGAATGCTTCTTTAATGCTTCATGAATTTTAGATGGTGCAAGATCTAGAATAATATGTACAAAATATCTCTCTCTCATTGATTGTACCTCCATCTTGCATAAATTTTGTTGTATAGTTCATTTGGAAACTTGTCAGCAAGTTCAATAGGTGTCAATCTATATCTCTGTAAAGTTATCACAATAGCTACTTCAATCTTCTTCTTATCTTCTTCATTACTCTTCTCATATTTTGCTTTTCTAAAACCTCCAAATCCTCCTAATTTCTTTAATCTTTCCAAAAAATCAACAAGACTTTGTGGAACTCGTGAAAAGTCTGCAAATGGTATAGATTTGTTAACCTCATCAGACTCTATTTCACTTTCCTTACCAAGTACTAATTTTCTTCTTGTTTGTCCATGTTATTTCTTTCCTCTAGATCTCATGTAAGTCTTTCCTCTTGGTTCCACTACCTCTGTATTTTTATTTCCTTCCTGTTGAACCAGAGATCTTGTGTTTCTTCCAATACCTCTCTTACTCAATGATGAGAGTTGTACATTTTTGTTTTCAACCACTACAATGACTTCTTTATTCTTAGTGTTCTCATCCAAAGTATCATCAACTCTAAGAGTCTTTTATTAAACATCAATCATTTTTCTTGCTTTCTTGATTGACCTAGGTACTACTATACCTTTCTTGATTTTGTCTTTTACTTCCTCATAGGTGCCATACCTCTTCTAATTAGGATAAATTTGTTTAACTAATAAATCTTCTATTTGTTTTGAACCAATATGAATATCCATCTCATATCCCATCATTTGAATCCATTCAACTCTCAGTTCAATAGCCTTGATTATACAAACATTAGTATCTACCTCAAAATATATGTTATCCTGATACTTATCAATTAGTTGAGGTGGAGCTCTATGTCTCTTATGCATTCTAGCTTATAATTTCAAAAAGTAATCAAACATGATTTCATCAAAGATGTCTCCTAGGCTCTGTATACACACATAAATGATCTGATATATGACTGGCCTATCATTTTTTCATACTACATCTCCAATGGAGGGAAATGAATTCTTGTAGTAAAAAAAAAGACATACCAACAGTGAGTCAAATTTCAAAGTGTTGGTCTTCGCCATCCTTATTGTATTCATATTGTAATCTATCTACTTCAGTGAAAATTCACAAAGATCTATTTGAAGTCCTTTCTTGACTATCTTTTATGCTAGGTCGACAGCTCCACATGGTACAATATCCACTCAAGATGATTGAAACACTCAGTAAGATACAATGTTGCATGTATATCTTAACTGAATATCCTCAAGAGTAGATATTCTCATTCCTCTACCATTAGGCATTCTTCCTTGGTTATCTTGGTGAGCTTACCATTGTCTATTTTCTTAATTTCCTTGGGTCGGTTTCCAATAGGGAATCTAGTTATAATGTACAAAACATCCTTATTTATCTTAATCATTTCATCCAACCACATAAAGTGGTGATGTACCTAGATGAGTACCATTCTCACCCATTCGGGCTTGAGTACCCTTGGTAAATGTATTGCATGAATCAATCATTTCATTTCCAAATGTGTGCGCTCATCCTTAACTCTTTCATTCAGTCACAACCTACTGAATTATGCATCAATCTCAGCTTCACACAAATCTTCAATTTTGTAGTGAATAAACATGCGAGCATCTTCAATTAAAATAAATCACCGTGGTATTGAATATAATTCTGTCATCATATCAATTTATGCAGCTATGTTTGGCGCAACTAGTATTTATGGTTCACTGGTTCAACATTCTTCACTAGTATTAGTCTTTACATCCTAGGTGCCATAATAATCTCCAAATGTATCGTTTGAAAAAACTAGGGCACGCTTGATAAAATACATCTTCACAAACACAACTCGATGAACCAATTATCTCAGAAATGTCTTACAATGCTTCTGTAAAGATTCAAAAATGCCTTAAAATTGCTTGGATTGCTCCACGGAGTGATCACTCTGCACTGTGCTCAAATGCTCTTCGAAAATGTTAGGTTCAAATGAATAACAAAGTGACCTATTTATAGCTTTTCCTTGATTAGGATTTCCAATGGCTTTAATTATTTCATTTAAATGCGCTTTTTGAGTCCCTTTTTCCTTTATACCAAAAACATAGTCACTTTGCTTAACTGACTAAACAAAATAACCATACATTACAAGTTTCAATTAAAATTTCACAACTTATCCAAATGTATCTTAATATGTTGATATGGAACTTAAATATAATGCTTAGGAACTGATGTAAGATTTATAATAAGCATGTAGTTCCTACATACCTCTTACCATTTAGGTGGAGCTCAGTGCAATAGACTCGGTAGAGATGGTGTTGTCTATAGTTCCAAGTTATGTTCCATCTTCCTGAGTCTTTCTCCTCGAATTTTTGTTCATCTATTCTCTTATTTCATGAATAGTAGATGATGCACTCTTTGTAGATTCATTTTTGGTCAATGCATCTCCTCAGTATTTGTAGTTTCTTGCTAGGTGTCCTACCCTATGAAAATGGAAAAAATCCATGCTAGGGATCCTCCATGTTCTTTTGTTATACATTTTGTGCATCAATATGAAATTTTCCGCAATGTGTCCATATCTTCCACAAGATAAGCATGAAATCCTTGTACTATAATCACATGGTATAGATGTGCCTTCTTGGTTAGTATTTGCATTGTCTCGGTTAGGAATCGACTTATCATTTATTTTCTTTGATCTGCACTCTTCAATATTGTGACCATACTTATTACAATTCTTTTAATAACCATCAAACTTAGGTTTTATTGTGGTGTTAGTAAAGTTGGTTGTACACTCAAAAGATTGATGTCCATACTTATTACATCTAAAGCAATAACCATCAAATTTAGGTATACTCGGTGCTTTACCTTTCCATCTTCTGCAAACATTAACAGTGTGTCCAGGGTTCCTACAATAATTACAACTTGGCTTCTTTAGTTTCGGTAGGGGTATAGTATCTTGATCTTTTTGTGCATTAGATGATTCTCCTTTCTCGGTAGTGTTTTTCTCATTGAATTCAGTTCTTGATATGTAATTCAGTTGCTTCTGATTCTTGACCTATTTGTCCAATGATTTTAGTACTTCATTTCTCCTTAGTATTTCATTTGAATCCTTCTCATATTTTAATCTTTTGTCCATTCTTTCAATCTCAATTTTTTGTGCTTGGTTCTCAAATCCCTTTCGGGTACTATCATAATTTGCATTTAGAAGTTGGTTGGTCATATTGTAGTGAACTTGGTTCATCCTTAATATCTCATTATCTTTGTCAGTTAACCTAATTTCAACTTGGATTTTGTCATTTTCTATAATTCACTTTTCATCCTCAATTGTTCTTTTACCATTAATCAGTTAGGCCATTCTTAAGCTATTAGCATCAAGATATTTCTTCATCAAATCCAAAAACTCGGTAAGTAAATTGTTATTTTCTGCAGTCTTAGATTCATCAGTCACACTTCCTTCAGATGTTGTCTGAAGTACATCAACTTGTTCTTGTGTAACCTTCAGTTCATCATATAATTTTCTTCTTTTCCTCAGAGAATTCTCAAGTTTATTTCTTAGATTCGTGATTAACTCAACTTAGATTCAGGACCATAAATCCTCTTAAATTGCTTATAACCTTGCATGACTAAGATCTTTAACTCTCAGGTGGTCAAACCTTTAACTCAATAATACAAGCTCTGATTCCAATTATTGGAATAACAATACAAAGTTGGGACTGAGAGGGGAGGGGTGAATCAACACCACTAAAAAATTTATAACCACATTCATAATCAAACCATATATTGCTTCTTGCTGATTACTAAGTTAATAACTTTAAAATAAAAGTATTGTCATGCATATAAAACCATAACATCAAAACATTAAATAATTTAACTCATAACACCATGATTTTGGTAATGTAGAAATCCTTGGTTAGAGGATGAAGCTACAGTAGGGATGACATGCACAAACTTCACTAACTGCAGTATAAGGGGTGCTTGGTTAGAGCTACAAAGTTTAGCTATTTCTGATAGCTTACCCAAGAGTATATAAGACTTGTTAGGTCTACCTAGTTAAAGGATTTTTATAAAATCTACACTTAGAGATGCACCTTGTTCAAGGATTTACAAATATAAGATCGGTTAAGATATACCCAGCATTTGGATTTAAAGCTCTCAATATAATAGTATCAATAACTTAACAATATTTGTAAATATGCATCAAATGTAAATGTTGTTCAGACTCTATGTGCTCTGATTTGTGTTACCTCAATCTCAAACTGTAACACTGTTCTACTAATCTCTTCTACACCTAAATTGCTTCTCAGTACTCTGAGCTCTTCTCTTTGTTCTTCAATAACTCCTTTAACTTTCTCAACCAAAGTAATAACAGCTCTTTGTCCTCTTTTTTTCTTCTTTTATATACTGCATATTTCTATCTTACAAATTCAGACAACATATAGATGAGTTTTACCTCTTAATATTATGCATTAGGTATGCTGTAAATCTCTTTTGACCATTAGATCTTCTTCCTAGCTTGGTGACCATGTCACTTTTACATTGGTACTTGTTACTTTTCTTAGAAATGACAAACTTTCTTTTTTCCATTTGGTATTTGCCTTAGATCTTCACTCTGATTTATTTAAGTCTATGATCATGTAACAAACTTTTATAAATACTTTTATACTCACAATTAATGCTTTGACAATTATTAAATATAATCTGATCTCCTTTTTTATTAACTGTCTAACTCGGTTGAGTAACTCCATAATACTCAGTTAAATGTTCTTCATTTCTCGGTGTACTATCAACTCAGTGTACTATATGTGCTCGGTGTACTGCGTCACTCGGTAACTGTAGGTGTTTGGAACTCTGTCAACAGTGTTACTTTACCCACTGGCTTGGTGTGCATTACCGATTTGTCTTATGCTTGACTATCTCATTTTACCGATTGATTCTCCTTGACTCCATGAGTTTGACTAAACTAATGACAAGAAAATATCTTGTAGACATAGCAGTATCATTGAGTGTGATCTAAAATGTTAATGATAAAAACACATACACAATCAAATATAGAAGCCATTGTATTGTATCTAATGGATTGTAGAAATTCGATAACTTAAACATTCTATTTAGTTTAATTTTCTCATTTGATTTTTCTATATCCTTCTTTTTCTATAATTTACTTAAAGAAAACTTTTACGAAATATTTTTTCCATGCCTTAAATCTCTATTTGATATGTAATATTTTCCTTGTAAATATGAACATTTTATGGTTTTTTAATTTCCCAATCTCACTCCATTATTTGAGTGATATTTGATATCTTCTCTTTTAAAATAAATTATTTCAAACATCAATTGACACCAGTTATAGGCTTTATTACTTTTAATGTCAATATATAATTTTACGAACACAATGTTGGAGACATAGAGGAATCAAAAATATGTGGAGATTACAATTAATTATTAACAAAAGAAAATATCCAATTTGTCAATAATATTGGTAAAATTACCACAACTATTTTCCCAAGCAATAGACCCTTTCTTGGAGTCATATTCATGAGATAAATAGCTTATAAAATATTTTTATTATACATATAAATAGGTAATACTTAATTGTTGACTAGCCATTGGACACAGTCATCTATTCTCTTTAATATTTATTAGGTTTCACTCAGTTTTCATAATATTTTAAGAATTATTTGGGTATAAATTAGAGGTTGATTGTCTTATGCATCTTGCATCTACTATATCTATTTTGTCCTCTAGGTCATTATCAAATGTATGTCACACCTCCATATCTTCTACAATTTCATTAGAGTCCTCCAACCTAGCCATATTATCTTGGATTAGGATTATTGCATGTTTTTTAAATCAATTTGAAAAATAATCAAGATCTTCAAAATAAATACCCTAGCTCTTTCTAGTTTTGAGATCATCCCTTTCTAAATTTTTTTTTTCTTTGCACTTAGGATCTAATTTAAGTAGAAGTTGCAGGAAAACACAAACAAATCACATCGAATAATATTTTCCTTAGCATTTTGAACCAAAAAAAAAAATCTCCTCTACAAGAACTAATTAAATCCACTCTCTTGTTGATGTAAACAAGACAATTTAATTTGAAATTGCATTGATGGTAAACACCTTGATTCTAGAATATATAAAATAATAGTTTTTTACAACATACATATCTATCTCATCAACCATCCCAATGCTACTACCAATATTTTATAGGATTTCATGTGCTTAATATTCTAATGATAGATTATATATTTTGATCAAACATAGTAGGTGGCATGAAGAAAACACAATATAATTAAAGTTAGAGCAACATTTATTGTGTATAGAAAGTCAACTATTTTGAATGCCATGGTACATTTCGTGTCATAAAATCTCGATCTTCTATTCTCCAAAAGATAAGAAATCTCTAGGAGAAAAAAATTAAAACTTTCATTGACAACTATTTTTTACTAACTCTTTTTGAGATTTTTTATTGTCTACCAATTCCTCATCTCTTGTGTAAAACCAACCTACAAATTTTCAATTACAAGCTTTCTACACCTTAACAATATTTTTGTTGTGTTGTTGCTTCTTTGCTCATTTCTCATATGTTAACACAAACTACTTTCTATTTTAAGAGACACACAAGTATGCAAGCTATTAGTAATTATGTTTGCTAAAAGTTAGAGATGCTTTTGTTCATGAGTTCAAATGATACTTGAATAGTTATGTATCTTGTTTATAGTTTCATAATCCATATTATGAACATGTAATATTCAAAACTCACTTAAAGTATAAAAATAAAATATTAAACTCATCTAAATTACAAAACTAAAACTAACAAACATAAAACTTTCAAAAAATCATCTTACACGAAATAATGGGAGAAAAGCATTTTCTTGTACAATTATTTTGCCCTTTCCGAGAGAGTAGAAATCCATGAAGAATGATCATAAGGTGGAAATTGGAACAAACCAGGGAAGAAAGAAACGGGGGTTAAAAGAAACTCACGAGAAATAGCTAATTTCTCTTGTCATCAAACAACTTGCCTAGCAAATGTGCTTTTCACGTGGGACACATCAGTGTGGAAAATGAAAAAATGAATCTGACGCTATAACCCACATCATTAACTTCTCTCCTACACTACGACTCGAAT
The DNA here is from genome assembly GCA_018584345.1 of Thuja plicata. Taxonomy (NCBI): domain Eukaryota; kingdom Viridiplantae; phylum Streptophyta; class Pinopsida; order Cupressales; family Cupressaceae; genus Thuja; species Thuja plicata. Next base: position 675,626 of record MU224871.1, on the reverse strand, counting down.
AATTTTTTTTGAGAGATATTTAAGGGCGCAGCAAGGACGGATCAGATATTTAAGTAGTTAATTGGACAGCTGGGGGCGGACAGCTGGTGAAAGGGACAAATGGGCCAGATGAATTCAATGGTAGTCATTGGCCTCTCGTACACTCCGAACCATAGATGCATAAAAATAGACTGGGGCTTTCTAAGAGGGAAATGGATAAGGCATAAAAACTAGCAATCACACCTTAGTGTGCAATGGGAACGTCGTAGAGTTATGGAAAGGTCATTTAAGTATTTGTCCCTTTGTTTGTCACTCCTTCTTATCCTCTCTAGATCTCCTTATCTTTGTATCAATATATCTCACTGGATCTATATTTTTTTGTAACTCTTACTCTCTATCTCTCCCTCTCTATGTCCCTAGATCTCTTTCTATCTTTACCTCTCAATCTATCTCTAATTCTCTATCTATTTATCCCCATCCTCCCACTTCATAATCATCTATATCTCTATCCAACCACGTCTTTCCTTCACCCCCTTCCTATACATTTTAATCTTTACATCTCTATATTTACTCTCCCATCTCTCCCTCTATATATATCTATATCTTGTCATCTCCTCCTTTCTACCTCTCTCTTTTACTTTCTACTTATATCTTTAACTTTATATTTCTCC
>MU224871.1:627976-650090 GCA_018584345.1 Thuja plicata | reverse complement strand
TCCCCCGGCCCCTTTTTTGTGAATATGTAACTTTGAAATTTATTAATGGAAAGGAACTATTCATCAAAAAAAAAAAAAATTAAATAAATAAAACTATTATTCATAAAAACATAAATCTCAAAAGATTAATGTTAATGTTATTTGTACTTGACTTTCTACAAGGTATTACAGAAAGGCTTAACCAATATTGGCTTATATTCGAAGTCAATGAGGGTACTTCCACCCTTGCTTTCAGTCCAAAAATATATCTTCCTTCAACGCGGCTGCCAACACAGCTTAAGTTGAAATTGGCGTTTATCAGAGAAAAGTCTGCCTGCGAGAAAAGTCTACCTTAGAAAAGTACAGCATTGAATAGCGGAAAGCCAGTCGCTTTAACAACTTCACTGCTATTCAATTCCAATCGACCATCTCAGCTATTCAATTCCAATCGACCATCTGAATTATTCAATTCTTTACCAAACTCTGGAAGCTTCTTCTCGGATGTAACGTCGTTTTTAACTTTAATGTGGAAAAGTGTAAACAGCAAACTTTAAAGCATAGTTCTCCATATACATTACGAGGTTTAGTTTGCTGGATAGCCACGGATGTTTAATATATAGTGGCATCTCCGTAGAAGGCAGGGTTTCTTATACAGGAAGCAAGGGATTCTTCATTTACGTAGAGACCTGAAGTACTTCGTTACTTGAAATATAAGTCTTAACTATATGGTGAATGAGAAAGACGTGTAATAATGATACGACTTTAAAATGTTCGTGGCGATGAAAATTAATGTAATATTGATTATGTTGTTGTAAAATATCTGGTAGAAAACTAAGTACCTATTTAATATTTAGGTAGATTGAATTTCTAGATTTATCATGAATATGATATTATTTATATTTTAATAGTTAAATGAAAAAATATCTTTTAGTATCAAACTTTCAAGAATTGTAATTTATGTTTGTTTTTTGATTTGTTTACATTTGAATAAATCTATGTAATTGATCCTTCAATAATTTTGAATATTACTTTTTCACAATTTATGATAGTTATGTTGTTGCAAAATATCTTGTAAAAAAGTAAATACCAATTCAATATTCTGGACTATTGATTTTCTAGATTTATGTTTTCATGAATAACTATATTATTTATATTTTAAAAGTCAAATGGAATAATATCTTTCAGTATCAAAGTATGAGTAAGTCAAATTTATGTTTGCTTTTCATTTGTTTACATTTGAATAAATCTATGTAATTGATTGTTCAAGAATTTTGAATATCACTTTTCCACAATCCATAAGTTACGGGGAACTAATATTCAAATTATTGAACATTCAATTGCATTAATTTATTCAAATGTAGACAAGTGAAAAAACAAATATAAATTTGACTTACAAAGATTTTGATGATAAAAAAATATTATCTACTTTTACTATTAAAAAATAAATAATATCATTATTCATGAAAACATAAATCTATTTAATCAATCTACCTACACATTGGATTTTCTACAAGGTATTTTTTAACAACAGCATCACTATTGTATTAAAGTTTATCAACAAGAACATTTCAAAGTCATATAACTTTTACACATCTTTTCATTCGTTATATAGTTAAGGCTTATAGTCTAAGTGATTGAAGTACTTCTATCGATGTCACAAGTAAATAAATAAGCCCTTGCTTCCAGAGAACAAGTATTTTTATATATGATGTTGAAATGTTATAAACTAAAAAACTTAGTGAATGAAAAGAATAAATAAAAAAGATAATCCTTTTTTTTAAAAAGTTGAGATATAATTCAATTGATAATCTCAAGTACTTTGATATTATAGTTAACATATAAAAAATGAATAAAGTTATTATGAGAAATAAGCAATGTGAAAATAACAAGAAGGAAAAAAATTAGATAATGTAATGCTAGTGCACATACATAAAATAAAGTTAAACCAATTGTATTAAGAAAATCATTACAAGGTGAAGTAGAACTGAAATTGAAATTAAGTGTTTGTTATTATTATCTCATCCATAAAACTGTGGACTCACTATAACTTAATACAACAAGCAGTAGTGTATTTCTTTCCAAAAATAAATGGTTAAAAATGGTGATCTAATTTATGGAGGAAGCCTTACTGCCATTTCATTTAGACCACTCATGGGAAAGTTGACTCTATTTTCAAATTCAAATGAAGTAGTTCATTTGAATTTTTTTTATGAAATACTTGCATTTGACAAGTATTTTATCCTAAATTTCAATCACATAGCTACTAATTTTGCCTACCCACATGCTTAATAACCATATAAAATGAATCAACCTGTAGATAAAAAAACATTTTCCAGCGTGATTACAGGGGGGGAAAGTTTGAATTTGGGAAGGTGGGAGTTTCACGCAACTCACCTATAGGTGGCATAGAGGAAATCCCTAATGACGCTGAGGAATCGAAGACCCCAACGATGTTCATATCATCCGGGAATCCCAAGGAGATTTGTCTTTGAGAAAGTCTAGTGGGTCTGACATCTACTATCTTGTGTAAGGAAAAGAAGGTTGTTGAGGGACTCCCATAGGAAAATAAAAAGTGGACGGAGTGGTTTAGCACGAGGTTGAAAGGTAAGGCTTTCTCCGTGGTCTCACATGTGGTTGACCCTTTAATTAGGTCCTGTTTTTTTTTTTTTATGGATTGTTTAGTAGAGAAAGCTATTGTGTCGATGGAATGCTCTTTAATTGGCCAATTTATTGGTCCTCGGCCAAACATTGAGTCTGTTCATGTTTGGGTGCCCGAAAGTGGAAAAATAAAGGTTAGATTGATGTTTTAGCCATGACAAAAGGATTTTTTTCTTTCATGTTCACATTTGAGTAAGATTTGTTTTTTTGTTTTTTTATTTTTTTATTTTTTTTTTTGTCTTTGCTAGAGAGCTTTGGGTGTTTGGTTGGTCTTTTCTTGCACTTAGAAGATGGGAACTAGGGCTTTCCCCTCGGCTAGGTGTGTGGTCTTGCCCCTATTTAGGTCAGACTCTCTGCCTTACCCTTAGAATTTTGAGACAAGGAGATTTATAGAGGCATTGCAACTTGTTTTGGAGATTTGTTATGTGTGGATCCCATAATAGCGGAAAGGAAGAGCTTAGTTTATGCCCATATTTTTGTTAATATTAAACAATCGACTGATTTACTAGGGAAAGTCTCTATTAAGTCTAAACTTGGGGCTCAGTCTCAAGACATTGAATTTGAATCTATCCCATTTTCTTTTGTCATTGTGGAAAAGTGGGCCATTGCACTAAAGATTGTCCTATGAAACAAGAAAAATGAAGGCATCCAAGAAGGTCTGGAGGAAAATAGATTCCAACCTAAAAATGAATGAGGAGAAAAATAAAGTGGAAGGCAAATGATTTGAGGATGAGTTCAATAGTAATAATGTAGTTTTATAGGTTGAGGCTGAAAACTTGAAGGTTAATGAGGAAGAGGTCCATCCCAAGGCTAAAGGATCTGATGAAACAAATAAAATGACTACTAGAGAGAAGAAGGTGCCATTAGGTTTAAAGTGAGGCCATATTGAGGAGTTTCAAAGGTTGGCCCTATGGATCTTCTTCCATGTTTATTATTTGGAGGGATGGGAATTAATTGAATGATAAATATATCGAATGGATCCATTGAACCTCAAGAGGTTATTGTTGAGGCAGAAGTTTTTGAGGAACATGATATTCAATCTCATTAGGGTTCTTATGATACAACAAAAAATAAGGATAGTATGAATAATGGTGATTTGTATTTTCTCAAAGATTAGAGGGGAAAATGATGTTCCCTTCATTGTGGTCAAATTGAGGTGGAGGAAAACAAATTTTCCCCCACTCTAGTGGTTAATACGAGGAGTAGAATGGATGAAGATTGTGATGTTGCATCCAAAGGTCCCTCTTTTATCCATACCCATGAAAATGTGAGGAAAGTTGACATTGTTGATGGCTTGCAAGAAACTCTTCTAGAGATGGGTCTTTCAGGCTCTCCTCCTCTTTTGAGATGAAGATTATTTCATGAAATATTAGGGTGTTAAATCCCCCATAAGAATGCTATGTTATCTAATTTGATTAGAGAGCGTAAACCATATGTTTATCTAATACATAATACCAAAATGCTTAAATCAAAGCTTGTTGAGTTGAAAATGACCCTTTTTAAGGATGTTGGTGTTAATTGTGTTGATTTTGAGGGAGCATCAAGTGGTTTGGCTACCTTCTACAAAATGATGTTTGTTAAATGTACTATTATCTCCTCCTCTTCCAATCATATTGCAACTATGTTTGAACATTTGATTGAGTGATCTTGTTTAGTGGTTTCTAATATTTATTCCCGAGACAATAAAGTTGCTAGAAGAGTTTTTTTCTTTTACTTATCCATTTTCAGATAACAAATTGGAAATGATAGATGGTTAGTTATGGGATACTTAAACAATTTGATTTTTAGAATTGATAAGAAAGGTAGTGCTCTTATTGTGATGGATAGTACTCGAGGTTTTCTAGATTTTGTTAATGTTTAGGGACTGTTAGATTTGGATTTGCATGGAGCCTCTTTTACTTGGTCCAATATAAGTTTGGGGGAGGATCTAATTCAGCTTAGAAAAGATAGGGCTTTGGTTTCCACAGATTGGTTAAACCATATTATTTGCAAACTTCCTTCTTTATCTTGTATTGGGTTGGATAGCTTCTGAATCTCTTTTTTGGCTGATTAAGCTTGTAGAAAGAAGGATTCTCTATTTAGATTTGAGAATATGTGGACCTTGAGTCCATATTGCAAACCAAGTTTATAGAGTTGTGGGATGTTGACATTCAGGGAACTATTATGTATCGTGTGACTAAGAAGCTTGATGTGGTTAAGTTGAATATTCAAAGATGGAATAAATCCTCTTTAGGCCCTATTTTGTGAATAAGGAAAATCTAAAGAATGAGTTAAATAGCTTTCAGGCACAAATTCAATATCAAGGAGGGAATGCATATCTTGTAAACTAAGAAACTTTGATTCTTTCTAAGTTGCATGACATTATTTCTAAAGAGGAGGAGTTCTTCAAATAGAGCTGAAAGTCTATTGCACTCCAAAGTGGGGATCAGAATGCTAAATTATTTCACGTGTCAAGTCTATAATAGAGGTATATTTGGTGAAATGGTGATCAATGGTAAACCACCAAGTCACGCATGTACATTGAAAAGGGATCCTAAAATATTACCCCTTTTGGACTAGACCTGATCAACACAATACAAGTGGATGTCGGGATGCTAATGCATGATTTAGTCTTGAGGGATGTGATGTGTATAGGTCTAAAAATTTAGTACCCATTAGTTTGGAAGCTCTGGGACCTATTTGTGGCCCATTTTAGTGATCTCCTTGATTATGGATTTGTTTAAGTTTGATTTTCCTGCTTTTCTCTCCATTTTTCCCTGAGCCCTTTTATAGTTATTGGGCCCTGCAAAATATTCCTCAAATTTTACCCTCCTAGGTATAAGTTGAACTTGGTTTTCCTATACCACGTATGTGTCAAACCACTTATGACCTATAGCTTTGGGGTTTTAAATTAGTGGGTTTCAGGACCAATGCACAATATTTTCATTTTTCCGCCCAATGAGGCCAGCCTCCACAAAATTGAACCCCAAAATCACTACAAAAGGAGGCCTCTCCTATTCATTTTTCATATACTATCTACTATCCACTTACATTTACTATCTATGATCCATTTCATGCCCACAATAACAAGCATTCAGGCCCAAGAAAATTTCAAGCAAGCAAGGATTTGGCTCCAAGATTTGAAGACTATTGTGTGAAGCTTTCTCTCATGATGGAGTAGTGGAAGAATTCCCAATTCAACAAGAGGACCTATATCCATTTCTTCATTCTCTCCTTCCTCATTCAATGATATCAAGCATACAAAAATTCATGATCCATAATTTGGCAAGTGTAGATCTATTGCATTGGCGAAGACATCCTATGTTCTACAATTCAACATCCAATCAAGAAAGTATACATCTTTGTGCATATAGAAGATCTATATCTATCCAGAAGGGTTTGGAAACCAAGCTGAATACTTACAATTGTCTTATTTTACATGATTTAGTTATTTCATTTCAAGGGTAATTCCTAGATGAGGGCTTGACCAAGGAAAGCTCCTTTCCCCCAAACAATTTCCCTTCTCTCTTATGCACATGCGCAAGTTCAAAATGGAAATTTAGTTGCAGATCTGGGAACCCATTTGAGAGAAACTTATAGATTCATTTTCCATTCTGGATTATGAAAGTATTGGGTATAGGTCTAACCTTCAACATATACCCTGACATTTTGAGTGCAGATTCTAGTTACCGAGGCAGAGAGACAGTCTGAAGCGATAACCAGATTCACTTTCTATTTCTAATTTTGAGCAGATTGGGTATAGGTCAAACCTTGGACCTATACCTGGGTATAGGTTGAAAACAATTTCACCTGCTCCTGAGACCGAATAAATGTTGCAGGTTAGACAGTTTCAGGTTACAAACTATTGGATTCAGGTAGTGGGACATTCTGGGACATTGTTAGATGAAATATCAACACTTGAGCACCTTCTTCCTCTTCTATTTTTAGGTACACACATTCTTATTTCTACATCTTGCATCTACTTGTCTATATTAGATTAGATCTATTATTTTACCTTGCTATTACATCTTATTTTAATTATACACATAAGATATTATTGATTTTCATCCATGTATTAATAAAATAAAAAATGAAACACCCTAAATTATCCCCTTATCTAGATCTTTCATTTGTGCCCTTGCATCCTTTGGATTGTGCAAATAAGATTTTTCTTGAGGATATGATTTAGGGTCTTTTTAGTGTACATGTGTGACTCGCTGGCCTACGATTGGTCACCATTTAACCATATACAATTTGATGAACCAACTTCTTTCATGCTTCATACCTTCTGATTTGGTAGTTAGGTCTTATTTTCATTTAGTTGGCATTGCATTTACATTCCTTCTTTTGATCTTGGTCATCTCCTGCATGCTTTGGCTAGAGAGATTTTCCATTCCCATATTTACATCTACTTTGCTTGGATTACATGGCATGCATTTAAATATAGGTTCACTTGGTGTTAAAATATTCTTTCCTATCTAGATTTACTTTGTATGCATTTTGATAATATCTATTTACATTAAAATTTTATATTGCATCTTCCCTTTCTTTCATTCTTTTATGTATGAGCTTTATCACTATGAGTACAACCTATAGTATTCCGGGGTTAGAAGAATTCATACACTTGTTGGAAATGGGTGGAGTAAATGAGAGAGGAGGGGTGAATCAGTTACCACAAAAATAAATCCAAGTCCCTTAGATGTCTTAATCAAATTTATCACTGTCACTCGGTTAACAAAGATATTCTACTATTACTCGGTTAACAAAGCAATCTTAAGATATTTAATTGTGATTATCCTTTAGTGATTAAGTGCAAAAACATAAAGCATAAATAAAATAACTTGTACACAGATGATACCAAGATTTAACATGGAAACCCAATTCGAGAAAACCACCAATTGCAACTAGTTACTATTTTTCACTCTTCCAAAGTGAGCCCTGTTAGGATCCAACCCTGTTAAAAGTTACAAAACATGCTGTTAGGTGTGACCCTGTTAGAGGATTTAATCACCCTGTAAGGAGTGGCCTTGTTAGAGGTCTTCAAGCACTTCAATGTAGAAATATCACCTTGTTAGAGGATTTATGCAAGATTGTTAAGTCTACTCTGTAAAGAGATTTGGATCACTGCTACAATTGTTAGAGAGTAACAATGGATTGACCTGTTTGATGAAGCAATTGTCTTTGCTGATTCAGATCTCTTCTTGGGTTTTAAACTTGATCCTCACTTGATCAAATATTCTATTGCACCTCGGTCTAGAAGTTCTATCCTTATTCAAAATCCCATCTGATTTTGCCTTCACTCTTCATATCAAAAATCTGCCATATATTTCTTCTTATTACTCCTCTATATTCAATCCAGACTTGAACAAGTATATATATGATAGGCCTTGTCAAGTCGGCTTGGATAACCTTCCAAATAAATAATAAAACTTAAGTCTTTCGGCTACATATAACCAATTAAACATAAAGTGTAAATTATTGTTAGTCGGCTAACACTAAATGTATAACTTGGTTAACACTGTAATCCTTCAATGCCTGACCGTTATTGTATTGCCTGAGTGAACTCAGTTAGAACTAAAAATCACTTTGGTCTTCTTCAATGCTGAGAGAGTTTGGCATACACTGACTATGCTCAGTTTATGTATAGACATTTGTGTAACATCACTACATTTGTGTATACATCAATGACAATACACAATTGAATATTTTTCTTCAACAATCTCCCTCTTTGGCATTGATGGCAACACAACATGTCATAATACAAAGAATTTTAGAGAAAAAAAAAGGATAATTTTTTTATTAATGTCCTTAGCTTCATTTGGATTCTCATCCAGGAAACTCCCTCTCTCTTCATAATCACTGGAATGCAGATTTCTCCCTCTTACATCACTCTTTGTTTTTGATAAAAATTTCTCCCTCTATCATCAATAATCTTTCCCTTAATAATTTCTTTGGCATGACATCAATAATCTCTCCCTGTTTGACATCCAAATGCCAAAGACTCTATCCAATGAAATTGTAGTGTACCTGATGTACTAATTCATATGCAATAATCTCTGACAATCTACATCAACATGTTATATCTTTTTCTGTAGCTCGGTTGATGCATCACTAATCTATACATTAGTGAGCCTCAGTTAGGGGAATCACCCCTAGCTCTCCTCTAAGATACAAGAATGCATCCTTACGTAAATTTTTTGTGAATATGTCTGCAATTTGTTCTTTAGTATTCACATATTCCAACCTTACTTCCTTGTCCTGAACCAATTCCCTCAAGAAATGATACTTTATTGCAATATGCTTAGTCTTAGTATGGATCACAGGGTTCTTTGAAATGTTAATTGCACTAGTGTTGACATAGTAGATAATAACCGGTTCTTTGATTTCCTCCTTGATACACGACAACAACTATTTGAACCATATAATATTTGAACAATTTACTACTGCACCAACATACTCTGCCTTTGTTGTAGACTAAGAGATGAAATTTTGTTTCTTGCTGGTCTGAGAGACTAACGTCTTACTAAGAAATAACACTCCACCACTGGTTCTCTTTCTATCATCAACACTTCCTGCCCAATCAACATTAGTAAAAGTCTTCAAATTAAAGTTTCATCCTTTCTTATACCACAATCCATAATCTTCAGTACCCTTAAGATATCTTTGAATCCTTTTGATAGCCATCAAATGATTCTCTCTAGGATTAGCTGAAAACCTTGCAATAATACTGACTGCTAATGCAATATCAGGTCTTGTGTGAACAACATATTGTAGTTTACCAATCATGGATCTGTAGGTAGTCTGATTTACCTTCTTTGAGTCATCATGCTTAGATAGCTTATGCCAGTAGACATAGGTGTCCCAACCGGTCTGGAATCTTCCATTCAAAATTTCTTTAGTATCTCTTTGATGTATTTAGACCAAGTAATGTAGATACCATCCTTCATCTAATGAACTTGTAAACCAACAAAGAATTTGATTTCTCCAAACATAGACATCTCAAATTCATTAATAATATCTTCATAGAATTCTTTGCATAAATCATCATATCCAGTGAATAGTATATCATTAACAAATATCTCTGCTAATAGTATCTTGTTCTGAGGTCCTTCTTTGATGTACAAGCTACTATTGTCATTAGTTCTCTAAAATCCAATAACTATGAGGTAACCATGCAATCTTTCATACCAAGCTCTAGGAGCTTTCTTCAATCCATACAAGGCTTCGTGCAATTTGCAAACCATATTCCTTTTGTTTGGATCAACAGAACCTTTAGGTTGCTCAATATAGAGTTCCTCTTCCAGAATTCCATTCAAGAATGCATATTTTACATCCATTTGGTATACCTTGAATCCTTTATGTGTTGCGTATGCTAGAAGAGTTCTGACTCCCTCAAGTCTTGCAATAGGAGAAACAATTTCTCCATAATCAATACCCTCTTCTTGATCATATCCTTTACACACTAATCTTGCCTTGTTTCTAGAAACTTCACCTTTTTCATTCATCTTGTTTATGAAAACCCACTTAGTACCAATCACATTCTTGTCTTTTGGTCTAGGTAAAAGATTCCAGGTTTTGTTCTTTTCTATCTATTCAATCGCTTCATTCATGGCTTCTATCCAACTTTCATCATTCAACACATCTTTAATGGATCTTGGTTCAATTCCACTAAGAAAACATGTACCTTTAAGTTTTTTCCTTGTGTTTATACCTTCTTTCTGATCTCCAATTATTTTCTCAGGTTCATGATACCTTCTAACATATTTGGCAAGTACAGGTTCCTTCCTCTTTGATTCTGGGCTTGATCCACTTGGTTCACCATGCTCAAACATTATGTTATGCTCTTCTAACTAATACTTGAGTTCCACTATCTGAGACTCGAGTGCCTCTATTAGTGACTCAGATTCGTCTGTCTGTGACTCAGTTTCTTCAGTCTGAGACTCAGTTCCCTCTGTTTGTGACTCAGTTTCAAAACTTAGTAGCTCGGGTTGCACAAGTTGCAACAAGGTTTGTGTAGATGAATTCATTGGTTGAAATGGTTTCTGTCCAATCACCATTTCCTGTATCTTACGTATAGTATCAGGTTCATAATACACAAAGTTTATGCAGTCTTCAAGCTCTTTACTGCTATGTTCTTCACTTTTCTTTGCAAGCTCATCAATATTTACATGTACACTTTCTATGACTTTATGAGTAGCAAGATTCAAACATTTATATGATTTTATTTTGCAGGAGTAGCCTAGGAATATACCTTCATCGCCTTTCACATCAAATTTTCCATTTCTTTCATCTTTCAAGATGTAACATTTACTTCCAAATACTTTTAAATAATGAACATTGGGTTTATAGCCATACTGTTAGCATACAATTTTTCCCTTTTCTCTAAATTAATCTTATACTCTTTTAAAGAACGAGAAGAAGAGAAAAAATCTTAACACTAACAAATGAATTGCTAAAATAAAACTCTCTGCAAATTACAAGGTGCAGCTACCTTCTAAAAAGATTTTCAATATGATCTTATTGAACATAGAAAAGTAATATCATGTGTGCTTTTCACCAGAAAACACTTAAGGAAAACACTCACTCCATCAACATGAAAAGAATGTGCAGATTTTAGAGAAAAACATCTACTTTTATCCCAATCTCAAACTTTAAATTTCTTGAGTCTAAACTTTAGTAACAATTCTCTCTGTCACTTCTAAGCATAGAATCCATCCATATCACAGTTAAGCTTTATTCAACACAACTTATCTCCACAAGAAAATAAATCAGATAAGATAAACAGTAGTATTTATTTAAAGCTTAAACATATACGTAACACCATAGGATATTTCATATATTCTGTAATATCAGTCTTCAAACAACTTGAAGTTAAGTTTTTAGAAAATATTTTCTCTCAAACTCAGAGAGCCGAACCCTTAAGCAGTTAAAAGTTTTTCAATAAATAGCCACGCAGGGCTTCAACAACTAACTTAGTAAAAAGTGTCTTTCTTGAAATTAAATATTTCTAGATCCAATAACTATCCTAAGCATTAAGCAAAAAAAATTGGACTGGGAGAAAAATAAATGCCTTCAAGAAGTTGCCAAGTGTTCCAGATGGTTAAGGAGTTGAGGTTGCTACAATTCGCGCTGCATTCCAATCTTCAAAAGCGGTTGTAAACATGGATATTACCAGTTGGTGTGGCAAACCAATAAAATTGATCCTCTATTTTCGGACTTCTTTCTCTCTTTTGATATCAGCTACCTTTTCTTTGTGCATAACCAAACGACCTTGCTGAAGGATCATCATTGATTCTATCCATGCAACTTTTATGAAATGCTTGTTTGTAGGTGCCTTCATCCTTTTGAGCTCATCAAACCAGGTGTTTACATCCTTGATTACCTGTTCAATTGGTTTATCTGACTCCTCTTGAGCTTCGTGGAACCGCTCATCAATCCATTTTATATCATTAGAGATGATTTCTTTAATCATTCTTAGCCCCTTCATGAGATCCTTTACCTCATAAATTCCCATGGCCACAGCTTCATTTCTCCATTCTATACATTCCTTTATAACATAAAGAACTTTGTCATCTAGTCCTGGCACTGACTTCTCCATGAGGAACTTCTGAAAACCGTACTCTTCAACTTCTTCAATCCAATCAAGCTCTCTGGTCTAGGTAGTCTTATCTAGCTCCCATTCTTCAATGCTAACTTTTTCTTTCTTTACCAGGTGATCTTCTTCATTATGGGTTTGATCTAGATGACTTAGCTTCTTGACAACCTCTGATTTTATGTGCCATACCCAATCATCAAATGTTTTTCTCACTGCCTTGCTTCTTTGAATTTGGTCAAGAAATTGTTGATTATCAGGGGATTTCACATCAATGGAGGCTAACATTTAACTCAGAGGAAAGGGTTCAGGATGGTGGATGGTATTGATGTATTGGGCCATACTCTTCATAGCCTCTTTCATTTCCTATTTTTCCTTGGCATCTTTCCAGACTCTACTAGCAATTTTCTTGTTCGACACCTCAAATAATCTCATATCGGCGGCTCTAGTGTCTCTCCCTAAATCCACTTTGGATATTTGAAAATCTTGGACTGAAGCCTCTCCTTTAGCCTTGTCCTCATTAGGCTTTGCAATTTCTACCATCTAGTGACCACTGCTTTCATCGAAATCGATTCTGGATTCCATCTTCATTTTCTTAACCTTAGAAGATTTTCCCAAACACCTGCTTACTACATCATCAATGGGTACTGATAAAGGAACCACATTTCTTTTCTTGGCTACCAGGGTCTCTAGCCATGGTGGGGCAGCCGAGGATTTCTTTTGAGTATCATAGTTACTCAAAAGAGCTAGCGATTCTTTCAGAGTATCCTCTGTTTCTTTCTGTGTCTGTTGATCATCTGCCATCTCAGGTACACTATGGTCTTCAACTGGAACTTCTTTTGGATCAGGGCTGATGAGTCTAAATCCACGATGACACTGGAAGTATCTTTCTGCCTCTGAGCCCTTTATTTTACCCTTAGACTTGATCTGGTCAATCAGACTTCGGGTTCAACTTGGTCTTGAACTTGAACTTGAACTTGAACTTGAACTTGTAAAGAAATTGGTTCAAGTTCAGGTTTGACTTCAGGTTTAGCTTTTCCTGCACAAGATTGATCAACACTTAAGTTACTTAAAATAGAAGTTTTCTTCTTTGTTTAACTCCTCTTTTTGGTTTTTACTTGTTTCATGGCTGACTGGAAAGGAGTAACATAAACTCTTTTCTTCAACAACCATGCTTTTGTTCTTTCAATCACCCTTTTCATTCTTTTATGCAAATCATCTTCTTCCGGTACCGTCCAATCTAATTCAGGAATAGGTGGGCCTTGACCTTCTCTAAGTATTGAGAGTCTAAGACATCAATCTCGTTGTCTTCCCCTACCCCATCTATATCCAAATCCAGCTTGAAGATGATGATTTGTTTCAAAGTTAACCGGGACCACAGATTTTTCCTTACCTCCAGTTCATTAGAACAGTTGGCCCAAAAATCCTCTAACTCAGGGATGTGCATGAATGTCTCTGGGACATTGAGATTTACTCCTGCAAAGCCTCTATAGTCAAAATTGACCCTGGGAGTATAAGTCTGTGAACAGAGGGCATCCAACTCTTCTTTTATAGTCATAGCATCTTGGAAACTTTTACACCTGTAGTATCCTAATTCAATAGGGAAAAGAACACCTGAAGTCTTCTTTGGGGTCCCAGCCTTTTGTTCAACCAAAACGAACCGCCTGCATAGCTCCATTAAGACTACATCGTCTAAACAATATCTAGGAAGCCACAGGGGTTCTTCATCAAACACTCCAACCCTAAGATAGGTAAACCTTTGAAACTACTGAAATGATAGCCATAAACATTGATCACTTTTTAGCTTCTTTAGAAAGCCTGGAATTTTCTTTCCCTCGCAACTCAAAAACTAACTTTCCTGAAAATCTTTTATTTACTATTTTGAACACACCGGAGAACTTCTCCTTCTGTAAGCATGTGAAGTAATCATATATCCTCATATCACTTGTCCACAGTTCATGAGGTAATCCTTCCTAAGCTTGGCAACATGCTAAGACATAAACAAGGTAGGAAGACATATAAAATACCATCAAATTAGTCATGTTTAAGAGTTCTCTGTGGAGGTTTTCTGCTATTAGGTCAGCCCAGTCAATAAACTTATCTCCTTCTATAATATTTTGGATGAAACAGTACATCCAGTTTTCCCAATGAAATGCATGAGGATTCCCTTTCACCCTATTTAGAAAAAGCACCATATCGGCTATGTCCTTTCAGAGGTTCTCAATTGTTAGAGGCTTTGGCAACCTAGATCCTCCTTTCTCTGGTTTTGCAAGCCATACCTGGGCTATCGAGGAGCTGTATTTTTTCTTATCTGCCTTGTACACATGATCTTCTTCCGCATAAGTCCATGGTTCATATGACTCCTTAACTAGAATTTGCAGGGCTGCCATTAATGTCTCTTGACTAATTTTGACTAAGATTTCTCTTGACGCATCCTTAATACATCTATTCTTAGCATCATATTTGTTAGCGCACTCCAACACCAGTTCGGGGAAAATTAGAGCCGGAGGAAATGCAACAGCTTCGAAAAGTCCACTTCTTGCTAGCTTCCTAGAAAAAGAACCCTCATAAGAATTTCAGACTCTATCACAAAGCTCCCCTAGGTTTACATTGAACAAGAAGGTATCCCCTATGTCTAGAAGAGAAACTAACAAGTGGGTTCTACTCTCCTCTTTCGAAAGTTTTAGACAGAACAACGACATCTTACCGATATGAAGAGAAAAGACTTACAACATAGAAAGAGCCTCTAAAAACTGAAAACTACAAAGGGGAAAGATAACTCACCGATTTCCTGCGCACCAATTTTCTATAAATTTCTCACCACCAATTCCATTGCTCCTTCTCCTTCTCCAGACAAAATAACTAACAGAAAAACCTTAATCATTCCTCATTTATTCACAAATGTCTTGTAGGATCCTTAATAAATCTTTGAAGCATGTCTATAATAAATTTTTTAATGGAAGAATGATTAATATGACATGTCCAGCCACTCTTAATTAATCCACCAGGTATTTCGGCATGAATATCTCAATTCCCAAGGAAAATCTCTGATAGCCATATCTGTATATTAATGACTCCCTCTACGTCACGCTGTCAACTGTCATTTCCAATTCTCACATGCACAAGCCATTTAGTTGAATGGGACAATCTCTATATGGTAGCTTCCAAAACTTAATAAATACTCAGAGCACTACAAAATAGAAACCTTCTTTTGGAAGTGAAGACAATCCCGCTGAATTCCCCATGTATAAGCTATCATATTACAAACATGAACTTGAACTTGAACTAACTTAAGGTTCAGGACTAGGTTCAAGTTCGGGTTCATCTTTGAGACTGACAGACCTTTTGAGGGATAGACAAAAATGGGCGTTACAAGACTCAGAAGCGGTAATGGGTTGAACTTGAACTTGAACCAACTTAACAAAGTTGAAGTTCAACTTCGACTTAAAGACTTTTACTGACCAAGACATAAACTAGGAGCTGAGAAAAATGAAGGTAATAATTGGCTCTTTCTGGGGACCGAGAATACTCAGGACCGAGGAATGAATCTAGAAACTCAATTGACAAGAAAATTTAAACCAAATTAAACCGGGCTGACTTATCACAACAAAAACTTCTACTCCTACAGACACAAGCCAAAACTTTATATACAAGCAAGGAAAAGAAAAGACTTACAACTGGTAAAGCTTGAGATCCTGCCCATTATAGGAAAGGGGTAGTTCATCTCCATTAATATATTTCAGCTTGAACGCATTCAGACCTAGAGCTTGAGAGATCTCGAATGGTCCCTTCCAGATAGACTCGAACTTGCCATGTCCTCATCTTGGCTCTCGACGCTTATCCCAGAGAAGGATCTTATCACCCACCATAAATTTTCTTGACCTAGAATGATGGTCAAAAATCTCCTTCACCTTCATCTGATGGCTGGTGATGTGATCTACTAACTCTGCCCTTTCTTCTTCTATTTTTGATAGATATAAAATCCTCTTCTCCAATGAATTTTTGAAGACTTCATTCTCAACGCACCTTTGTAATTTGGCAGAGGCTAGTTCTAATGGAAGCGACAATTATGCTTCAACTCTGAAGACCAATTCAAATGGCATCATACAAATATCCCTCTTTGGAGAGGTTCTATCCACCCACAATGCCTCGTATATTTTCTTGTGCCAGTCTTTTCCCTTTTCATCTACCAATTTCTTCATGATGTTAATCAGGTTCTTGTTTGTAGATTTTGCCTGGCAATTTCCTTGCAGAAAATAATCTGAAGAGTGAGATAAATTTATACCATGATCATAGAAAAAGAGTTGAATCTCTCAAGATTAGAAATTCTGAGCATTATCAGCCACTATCTTCAGGGGAACTCCAAATCTAGTGACAATGTTTTCTTTTAAGAATCTATAGACTATCTCAGAAGTGGTTACTTTGACTGGTATCGCCTCCACCCACTTGGTAAAGTAATCAGTCGCTGTCAAGAAATTTGTGTGTCTACCACTAGAATTTGGGTTGATTGGACCAATAAAATCTAACCCCCACTGGTAGAAGGGCTCTTTGATAATCACAGGTCTTAGCGGTAAAGCAACCAACTGAGGTTTTCCTGAGAAAAGTTTACACTTCTCACAATTTTCCACCCACCTGTATGCATCTTTAAACATTCTGGGCTAATAGTAGAAATTTCTCAAGATCTTAAAGGCTGTCACAGAGGAAGAATTGTGCCCCCCACATGCTTCATTGTGAAATGATTGCAATAACTTCTATTGTTGTTCCTTGTCAACACATCGCAAAAACATCCCATCCAATCCCCTTTTATACAGAACATTATCTACTATGACATACTTTTCTACCTTCAACCTCAAATCTCTTCTCTCTTTAGCTGATAGGTGTTCTGGAGGCTCTCCATAGGTCAGAAAGAAAGCTACATCTGAAAACCATGAGTCATTTGTCGCTACAAACATGCAATTGGGTAAACTTTATTCTTCTTGATTCTCAGCCATCAGTTTACATAGGCCCTGTCCTCTCACCAGATTTGTAGGCTTAATCTCCAAATAAAACTCCTGCACCTTTGCAACCCAGCTAGCCCTATTATTCACTGCAACTTCTTGCTGAGTAAGGATGGTCTTGACAGCAAAATTTATAACAAAGACCACAGAATGTGAATGGAGTATGTAGTATCAGAATTATTGTACTGCCTTCACCACTGCGAATGCCTATTTTTCTATTTGTGAATAACGTAACTCATGTTTCTTGAGTGGTACACTCATGAAGGAGATAGGCACTTCTTCACCATTGTCATTTTTTTGTAATAGCACCCCAGACATTGTGTGTTCTGATGCATAATAGTAGATGATAAAATCTTTTTTGAAATCTGGATGTATCAATGTCAGAGCATTGGCTATGGCTTCCTTAATCTTACCAAATGATTTGATAGCTGGTTCATCCCACTTGAAATTCTGCTTCTCACTTAACAGGTCTACCATCGATTTTGATGTCTCAGCAAAATCAGGTACAAACTTCCTCAAGAAGTTAACTTGACCAAAAAAAGATTTAATCCATTTCCGATTAACAGGTAGACACAAATGTTGGATAGCTTTGACTCTTTCTAGATTGATTTTAATGCCCGCCTTTGAAACTAAATGACCCAGCAACTTACCCTCCATCACACAGAAAATTGACTTCTTCAGATTCAGGGAAACACCGTGATCCCTACACCTTTGCAAAACTTCTTTCAAGTCCTTTAGGTGCTTCTTACGCCTCCTAGAGAAAACTATCATGTCATCCAAGTAAATGGTGATGGTATTGTTTAACAAATGGCTGAAAGTGGAATTCATGGCCCTCTAAAATGTGGCTCCAACATTAATTAAGCCAAAAGGCATTCTCCTATAGGCGAATGTGCCCCACGGTGTGGTAAAGGTTGTTTTGTGCTAATCTTCCTCTGCAACATTGATTTGGTTATAGCCCGAAAACCCATCAAGCAATGACATCTCTGAGCCAGCTACTGTTTGAAGAATCTAGTCCATCATAGGTAAGGGAAAATTATCTTTAAGGCTTGACTAATTGAGGTTCCTAAAATCCACCCATATTCTAATTTCTCCATTCCGTTTCCAAACAGGAACAATTTTGGCCACCCATGTGGAATGATGTATTGGAAAGATAATTCTTGCTTGAAGCATTTTGTTAATCTCTTTAAAAATGGCATCTGACACCTTCGGATTGTATGTTCTCAATTTTTGATAGAACGGTGACGCACCGAGCTTCAAGGGAATATGGTGTGTAAACTGTCCCTGCCTAAAGTTCCTTAAATCATCATAGGTCCAAGAAAATATGTCACCATATTCTTTCAACAACTTAGTGAAATGAACTCTTTCATCTTCATCACAAGACACCCCCAAGTTAACCATCCTGGGATTGAACTCATCACCAATATTAATTTTTTCATAATCAGCTGAAGGAGTGGTTTCTGGTATGTTAGGTGAATTTAAATAATAATCTCTCCTATCAAACAGCCTCTCTAACTCCACCAATCCTTTGGGTATGGAATTTATTTTGAGTTGAATGACTTCCTCTGAAGCACTAGATTTTTTCCCTGGACAGAACTCATGGCACTCAGACTCTGACCCTTGATAATAATTGGTTGAAAACTTATCCAAACCCTGTAGAAATTCATTTATTTGAGCATCGTCTCTAAACACTTGCTAGGAATGGGCATTATCAAGAACACTAGGCCTATGAATGACTTCAATGGTGTAACGATCTTTTGTAAAGTCTGGGTGTGGTATGAGCAAGGATGCTGACCCTGCAAGAGCATCAACTCTTAAGTTATATTCCCTAGAAATTTATTCAATTGAAAAGGCTTTGAACCACTCGAGTTCATCCCACACTATGTTTCTGTAGTGCTTCAATCTCTCATTCTTCACTGAAAACATGTTCTTGACCTGTTTGACAATAAGTTCCGCATCACCACATGCCTTTAAAAGTTTAATCCCCTTCTTCTTGGCCTCTTCTAAACCTAACAGTAGAGCTTCATACTCTGTCGTATTGTAAGTGTTCTCAAACACAAGTTTGAATGAAAAAGGGAATTTGAGTCTAGCAGGGGAAATGAGGACTACTCCATCCCTCAAGCCTGTAGAAGAGAAACTGCCATCAAATTCAAGAGTCCAAGAAACTTCTTCATCTGCAACCACTAGATTTGGGACATTATCCTCTGATAAGATGACATAATTAGCAAACTCAGATTCTTGGTACAAGATTTGGGATTTAGGGTCTTCTGAGGGAAACACCATGTATTTGGATTTGGGTTTTGGAAGAAGAGTAACTTTCTTATTCCCTATAGGGACTATGGCCTGAGACCAATCCAACTTTATTTTTCCACTGAGATCCCTACAAAAGGTTCTACTAAGAAGCATACCATAGCTGGCTAGAATATTAGCTACTTGGATGGTTAATTTCAATCTCTTATCTAGGAAAGCTGCCAAAGAAACCTGGGCATCTTTTATTTGACCTAGGAGCGTGACTTGTTTGGCATCCATAGAATAGCAGTGCCCAAAGGTATCAGTCATGGGGAGATCCAATGATTTGGCCATAGATGAAGGCATAATATTATCTGACGCCCCTGAATCAATGATATAATTATTTAGTTTGAAGCCATGAATGAATAGGGACACATAAAAAGGTTCAGGTTTCAAGCCAATAGGAATTGTAGGAACGGGCTTCTCGGCAGGATTTTCCTCAACTATCTCTTCCTTCTTTAGAGACTATCCTTTAAAAAATGCATTATTTGTCTGTTGGACCCTAGGTTCGGCAGGAGAACCTTTGACGTAAGTAACCAATTTATCTAACTCCTGGGGATTCATTTTTAGATATTCTGCAGCAGAAATTTGCACTTTTGAAGTTTTACAAAAATCAACTATACTAAAAGGGGAATCAGATTTAGACCTTTTCATGACTTGTTCCTCTGAACTGCTTGCTTTCAAGATCTTTGGATGATCATTGGCTTACCCTTCACTACCTTTAACTATTGCATTTGCCCAATTACTCACTTTTCCTCCATGCTGGTTTCTAGTCAAAACTGAGCAAGAGGTATCCTATAAAGTTACCAATATGTCTCCCCACTTTTTGGAGTCTGATTCATATTCAAGGTAAAATTTTCTAGAGTCACCAAGCACCTCAGAGGATATGTCTTCAACATTCACCTTTGTTGTTTCTTCCTTCTCAGCTTCTAGCTGTGCGTGTCTTATGTTTTTAGGGCATGAAACTCCCTCATGCTCATTGCTAAGATGGAAAACAAACATGCTGCTTTTATTAGGTGGAGGTTCAATTTGCAGTCTCTATTGAGTAGGAGGCAAATTCAATTGCTTTCCAGAGTTTGAGGATGCTTGAATTGGATATTTCCGTGGGATATCTTGATAGGGACTGGTAGTTTTAGGCAATTGTTGCTTGATGGTTATCAAGTCATTCATCAGTCTTTGAATCACAGGGTTTGACGATGAGGAAGTAGAAGGTTGAGAATTGGATACTTGAACATCTTTTCTCCATTTGCCACTTTTTATGAGATCAACCTCTATTTCAATGGCGAGAGTCTAGTAGCTGCTAAGGTGGCTGGCCTAGCTCCTTTTAAAGGAAATGCAACATCAGGAGGCATAGCATTTAAGAAAAGACCTTTCTGATTTTCATCATTAGGTCTACTTGTAGCTGGAATCACTTGAATTCCCTTGTTGAATCTTGCCAAAAACTCCCTCATAGGTACTTGAATGTCCTTCATTTGACTTAATTGAATCAGAAGAGTATTTGCATCATCAACCAATTTAAACCTTGTATTAAATGTTGTTTTCATAGAATCCCAGTCAGTAATGGAGGCATGTGGTAGACTGTGAAACCACTCAGCTGCAACTTGAGTTAAGGTCAAGACAAAAAGCCTGACAGCCACATCTAGAGTGCCCACTGCTAAAACTCCGCATGCTATGTTGAAAGCGTTCAGATGATCCTCAGGGATTTTCTTTCCATCACCACTAAACTTGGGTAGGATCTCACCATGTTTAGGTAGGTTTCCCAGATTTTATCCTAAGCTTAAAGGTCCTACAGCCGCACCCCAGGGTTGATTGTGTGCCATGGGAGGTAATATAAAATTCAAGGGCTGTAAATTTACAAAAGTGGGAGCTATGGTTCCTGGTGAGACCAAGGAACTAAAAGTGGTTAGAGGAGGAGACTTAGTGGGAGAAGAAGGTCTACTAGCAGTCTTATAATGTCTTTGCCTGGAAGGAGTCTGGGGTTTAAAATCAAGCTTCGCTAAATATTCAAAATCAGAATCTACAAGACCTTTTTCTCTATCTCCCCTTGTAAATCTTTTATCAGCCAACTTATTGAGTTAAACTGGAACAAATAAAAAAACTAATTATTCTCAAGGCCTTCAAACTGCCCTGTCAACTACAACAGCCTCCTGGGCTACAGGAAAACCTCTAAGCCACTCTCAAATTTCTTCCTCTTCCTCAAGGACTAACCTTACTTGATGGTATTGTTGATTGTTCATTCTCAGTTTCCAAGATGCTGCATTAAGGTCAGCGATTATGTCCTCTTGACTATCAGAAAAATCAAGGCCTAGTTGTAAAACTGGAGGAATTTCTTGTCGACCAAGGATAACTTCAGCGGGTAACACCATAGTTGATCATTGAATGCAAAAATACCAATCCTGGTCTATTCTTAGACTCTCCCCAATAGAGTCACCAAAAACTGTTAGCATACAGTTTTTCCCTTTTCTCTAAATTAATCTCAGACTCTTTTAAAGAACAAGAAGAAGAGAAAAAATCTTAACACTAACAAATGAGTTGCTAAAAGCAAACTCTCTACAAATTACAAGGTGCAGCTACCTTCTAAAAAGATTTTCAATATGATCTTATTGAACATAGAAAAGTAACA
>MU224871.1:607451-627778 GCA_018584345.1 Thuja plicata | reverse complement strand
CACAGTTAAGCTTTATTCAACACAACTTATCTCCACAAGAAAATAAATTAGATAAGATAAACAATAGTATTTATCATTTTTAAAGCTTAAACATATACGTAACACCATAGGATATTTCATATATTCTATACTATCAGTCTTCAGAAAACTTGAAGTTAAGTTTTTAAAAAATAGTTTCTCTCAAACTCAGAGAGCCGAACCCTTAAGCAGTTAAAAGTTTTTCAATAAATAGCCATGCAGGGCTTCAAAAACTAACTTAGAAAAAATTGTCTTTCTTGAAATTAAATATTTCTAGATCCAATAACTATCCTAAGAATTAAGCAAAAAAAACTAGACTAGGAGAAAAAAAAATGCCTTTAAGAAGTTGCCAAGTGTTCCAGACGGTTAAGGAGTTGAGGTCGCTACAAGTTGTGCTGCATTCTAATCTTCAAATGCGGCTGTAAATGCAGATATTACCGGTTGGTGTGGAAAACCAATAAAATTGATACTCTATTTCTAGACTTCTTTCTCTCTTTTGATCTCAGCTACCTTTTCTTTGTGCATAACCAAATGAGCTTGCTAAAGGATCATCATTGATTCTATCCGTGCAACTTTTGTGAAATTCTCATCTGTAGGTGCCTTCATCCTTTTGAGGTCATCAAACCAGGTGTTTACATCCTTGATTACCTATTCAACCAGTTTATCTCACTCCTCTTGAGCTTCCTGGCACCGCTCATCAATCCATTTTATATCATTAGAGATGATTCCTTTAATCATTCTTAGCCCCTTCATGAGATCCTTTACCTCAGAAATTCCCATGGCCATAGCTTCATTTCTCCATTCTATACATTCCTTTATAACATAAAGAACTTTGTCATCTAGTCCTGGCACTGACTTCTCCATGAGGAACTTCTGCAAACTGTACTCTTCAAATTTTTCAATCCAATGGAGCTCTCTGGTCTAGGTAGTCTTATCTAGCTCCCATTATTTAATGCTAGCTTCTTCTTTCTTTGCCAGGTAATCTCCATCATTATGGGTTTGATCTAGATGACTTAGTTGCTTGACAACCTCTGATTTTACGCGCTCTACCCAATCATCAAATTCTTTTCTCACCGCCTTGCTTCTTCAAATTTGGTCAAGAAATCATTGATTATCAGGGGATTTCACATCAATGGAGGCCAAAATTTCACTCAGAGGAAAGGGTTCAGGATTTTGGATGGAATTAATGTATTGGGCCATACTCTTCATAGCCTCTTTCATTTCATGTTTGTCCTTGGCATCTTTCAAGACTCTACTAGAAATTTTCTTATTTGACACCTCAAAAAATCTCATATCAGTGGCTCTGGTGTCTCTCTGTAAATCCACTTTGGATATTTGAAAATCTTGGACTGAAGCCTCTCCTTCAGCCTTGTCCTCTTTAGGCTTTGCAATCTCTGCCATCGAATGACCACTACTTTCATCAAAATTGATTATGGATTCCATCTTCATTTTCTTAACCTTAGAATATTTTCCCAAACACCTACTTACTACATCATCAATGGGTACTGATAAAGGAACCACATTTATTTTCTTGGCTACCGGGGTCTCCAGCCATGGTGGGGTAGTAGATGATTTCTTTTGAGTATCATAGTTACTCAAAAGTGCTAGCGAGTCTTTCGGAGTATCCTCTGTTTCCTCCTATATCTGTTGATCATCTGTCCTCTCAGGTACACTGTGGGGTTCAACTGGAACTACTTTTGGATCAGGGTCTGATGAATCTAAATCCATGATGATGCTGGGAGTATCTTTCTACCTCTGAGCCCTTTCTTTTACCCTTAGACTTGATCTGGTCAATCAAACATTGGGTTCATCTTGGTCTTGAACTTGTGAAGAAATTGGTTCAAGTTCAGGTTCAACTTCAGGTTTAGCTTCTCCTACACAAGATTGATCAACACTTAAGTTAATTAAAATAGAAGTTTTCTTCTTTGTTGAACTCCTCTTTTTGGTTTTTACTTGTTTCGTGGCTGACTGCAATGGAGCAACAGAAACTCTTTTCTTCAACAACCATGCTTTTGTTCTTTCAATCACCCTTTTCATTCTTTTATGCAAATCATCTTCTTCTAGTACCATCCAATCTAATTCAGGAATAGGGAGGACCTCAAGCTTATCTGAGTATTGAGAGTCTAAGACATCAATCTCACTGTCTTCCCCTACCCTTTCTATATCCAAATCCAGCTTGAAGGTGATGATTTGTTTCAAAGTTAACCGGGACCATAGTTTTTTCCTTACCTCCAGTTCATCAGAATAGTTGGCCCAAAAATCCTCTAACTCAGGGATGTGCATGAATGTCTCTGGGACATTGATATTTACTCCTGCAAAGCCTCTATAGTCAAAATTGACCCTGGGAGTATAAGTCTGTAAAAAGAGGGCATCCAACTCTTCTTTTATATTCATAGCATCTTAGAAACTTTTACACCTGTAGTATCCTAATTCAATATGGAAAAGAACACTTGAAGTCTTCTTTGGGGTCCCGGCCTTTTGTTCAACCAAAATGAGCTGCCTGTATAGCTTGATTAAGACTACATTGTCTAAACAAAATCTAGGAAGCCACAGGCGTTCCTCATCAAATGCTCCAACCCTAAGATAGGTAAACCTTTGAAACTGTATGAAATGACAGCCATAAACATTGATCACTTGTTTAGCTTCTTCAAAAAGCCTACAATTTTCTTTCCCTCGCAACTCAAAAACTAACTTTCTTAAAAATCTATCATTTACTATTATGAACACACTGAAGAACTTCTCCTTCTGTAAGCATGTGAAGTAATCATATATCCTCATATCACTTGTCCACAATTCATGAGGTAATCCTTCCCAAGCTCGGCAACATGCTAAGACATAAACAAGGTAGGAAGACATATAAAATGCCGTCAAATTAGTCATGTTTAAGAGTTCTCTGTGGAGTTTTTCTGCTATTACGTTAGCCCAGTCAATAAACTTATCTCCTTCTATAATCTTCTAGATGAAACAATACATCCATTTTTCCCAATGAAATGCATGGGGATTCCCTTTCACCCTATTTAGAAGAAGCACCATATCGGCTATGTCCTTTTGGAGGTGCTCAATTTTCAAAGGCTTTGGTAACCTGGATCCTCCTTTCTCTAGTTTCGCAAGCCATAGATGGGCTATCGAGGAGCTATATTTTTTCTTATCTGCCTCATAAATATGATCTACTTCCGCATAAGTCCATGGTTCATACAGCTCCTTATCTGGAATTCACAGGGCTGCCATTAATGTCTCTCAACTAATTTTGACCAAGATTTCTCTTGACGCATCCTTAATACATCTATTCTTAGCCCCATATTTGTTAGCACACTCCAACACCAGTTCATGGAAAATTAGAGCCGGAGGAAATGCAGTAGCTTCCAAAAGTCTGCCTCCTGCTAGCTTCCTAGAAAAAGAACCCTCGAAAGAATTTCAAACTCTATCACAAAGCTCCCCTAGGTTTACATTCAACAAGAAGGTATCCCCTATGTCTAGAAGAGAAACTAACAGGTGGGTTCTACTCTCCTCTTTCAAAAGTTTTGGATGGAACAACGACATCTTACTGATATGAAGAGAAAAGGCTTACAACACAGAAAGAGCCTCTGAAAACTGAAAAATGCAAAGGGGAAAGATAACTCAACGATTTCCTGTGCACTAGTTTTCTATAAATTTCTCACCACCAATTCTGTTGCTCCTCCTTCTCCAGACAAAATAACTAACAGAAAAACCTTAATCATTCCTCATTTATTCACAAATGTCTTGTAGGATCCTTAATAAATATTTGAAGCATGTCTATAATAAATGTTTTAATGGAAGAATGATTAATATGACATGTCCAGCCACTCTTAATTAATCCACCAGGTATTTCGGCATGAATATATCAATTCCCAAGGAAAATATCTGATAGCCATATCTGTATATTAATGACTCCCACTACGTCACACCGTCAACTACCATTTCCAATTCTCACATGCACGAGCCATCTAGTTGAATGGGACAATCTCTGTATGGCAGCTTCTAAAACTTAATAAATACTCATAGCGCTACAAAATAGAAACTTTCTTTTGGAAGAGAAGACAATCCGCCGAATTCTCCATGTATAAGCTATCATATTACAAATGTGAACTTGAACTTGAACTAACTTAAGGTTTAGGACTAGGTTCAAGTTCAGGTTCAACTTTGAGACTGATAGATCTTTTGAGGGATAGAAAAACATGGGCGTTACAAGACTCAGAAGCGATAACTGGTTGAACTTGAACTTGAACCAACTTAACAAAGTTCAAGTTCAACTTTGATTTAAAGACTTTTACTGACCAAGACTAAAACTGGGAGCTGAGAAAAATTAAGGTAACATACCATAATTCAAAAGGTGTCTTCTCAGTACCTTTCTTTAGTTGAAATCTATTCAAGCTATGAATTGTAGTGCTGATAGCTTCCTTCCAGTATTTGGGCGCAACATTCTTTTCAACAATCAAGGTTCTTGCACAATCCATAATAGATATGTTTCTTCTTTCTGCTATCCCATTTTGATGTGGTGTACCTAGGGTAGATACTTGTCTCTTGATTCCTCTTTCATTGCAGAATTTAATGAAATCATTAGAAATGAATTCACCTCCTCTATTAGATCTTAAGCATTTAAGTTTCTTTCCTGTTTCCTTCTCAACTCTAGAAAGGTACCACATAAACTTCTGAAAAGCTTCTAATTTTTCTTTGAGAAACATAACAGTCATCATTCTGGAATGGTCATCAAAAAATATAATGAAATACTTCTCTCCTATGTAACTTGTTGTTCCAATTGGTCCACATGGATCAATATCCACTAACTCCAAGACTTATTCTATATTATAATTCTTTCTCTTGAAACTAGTTTTGCCCATCTTCCCAATTTGACATTGTTTGCATATTGCCAATTCATGTTTCTTTAAAATAGGAATACCTCTTACTCTTTTATTCATGCTTATGTTGACTAGGCTATCAAAATTCACATGACACAACCTTTTATGCCATAACCAACTTTCTTCTACTTGTGCAATAAAACATGAAATTTCAGTGAGATCAAGATAGAATAGATTACCTTTTGTTTGCCTGCCAATTCCAACTAAGTTTCTCTTACCATCTAGGAGATTGGCCTTACCATTCATGAATTCTACCTTGAAACCAATTTTATTCAGCTGTGCCACACTTAGTAGATTACACCTTAGTCCTTCAACCCAATAAGCATTATAACATTTGATTCCTTCAGTTAGAGAAATATAACCTTTAAATTTCACATAGAAAGGTTCATCATTCCCAAAACTGACACTCCCACCATCATAGTGCTCAAGATGTTCAAATTTAGTTTTATCACCAGTCATGTTGTGAGAACAACAACTATCAATTATCCAAGTGTCATTTTTTCTAATATGAGAGTAAAAAGCAGTCTTTTCATTATCTTCATTATCTGACTCATCCTTAATAGAAATGTAAACCATTTCATCTTGATCTTCATCACTATCATAATATTTTGCAATATAACAAGATTTCTTACCTTTGTCCTTGTAGCTTTTGTAACTTTTGAAATCTTTCTTGCCTTTATACTTGTTGAATTTTCTCTCACCTTTGTCTTCTTTGTTTGGACACTTAGCAACAATGTGACCAACCTCATCAAATGAAAAGTAAATCAATGGTATTCTTCCTTTGTGCTATCCTTTTCCTTTGGAAACTCTCTTTGCAAGTAGTGCTTCAATGATTTCCAGATGTTCATCATCAAAATCATCATCACTATCACTGTCAATCTATTTTCCTTTTGAATTTCTATCCATCTTACCAAGGTTTATTTTAGATTTGAATGCATACTCAAAATTTCTAGGATTAGGAGAATAATTGTCAAAATTGTCTAACTCAAAAGCTGTAAGCCTTCCAAAAAATGCATCTAGAGTTATATCATTACTGCATCTCATCTCTTGAATAGCTCAAAATCTAATTGCATAGAGAGGAAGTAAAGTTATCAATACCTTACTAACCATTGTTTTATCTTCAATTGTTCCACTGGTAGCTTTGATGGCACTTACACTTTTCTTGATTCTTTCACTATATTTTGTAATGTCTTCTCCTTCTTTCATTTTCATTTGATCAAACTGACCTTTGAGACTTTTTTCTTTGGCTCTCTTTAAATTTTCATCTCCTCCATATATATCATGTAGTTTCTTCCACATATCATAGGCAATAGGGTAGTCCTTGACTTCATCAAATTCTGAATAGTTGAGTGAAGAAGCTATATCAATCATCATTATGTTATGATTCTTCAATTCCACAATCTGATCCACAAACATAGGTCTCTGTGGTTCAACATATTTGTGATCCAAGAATTGTAAACCAGTATCTCCAATAGTAGATATATGTAGCCTTATCAACTCTTTCCATGCATAAAAGTTGTCTTTGTTAAGCTTGGGGATCTCCCTTCTGTAAGACATCTTTGCTCTTTAGCTTAGGCTTTGAAACCTTCCCTAAAAGCACCCAATTCTCTGATACCAATTGTTGGAAATGGGTTGAGTAACTGAGAGGGGAGGGGTCAATGAATTACCACAAAAGAAAATCCAAGTCCCTTAGATGTCTTAATCAAACTTATCAATGTTACTCGGTTATAAAAGATATTTTGTTGTTACTCGGTTAACAAAGAAATCTTTAGATATTTAACTATGATTATCCTTTAGTGATTAAGTACAGAAACATAAAGTATAAAGCAAATAAAATGTACATAGATGACACCAATATTTAATGTGGAAACGCAATTTGGGAAAACCACCAATTGCAACTAGTTACTATTTTTCACTCTTCTAAAGTGAGCCCTGTTAGGATCCAACCCTATTAAAGGTTACAAAACACACTATTAGGTGTGACCCTGTTAGAGGATTTAATCACCCTGTAAGGAGTGGCCTTGTTAGAGGTCTTCAAACACTTTAATGTAGAAATGTCACCTTGTGAGAGGATTTATGAAAGACTGTTAATTCTACTCTGTAAAGAGATTTGGATCACTGAGCTACAATTGTTAGAGAGTAACAATGGATTGACCTATTTGACAAAGCATCTATCTTTTCTAATTCAGATCTATATTCTGGTTTTTAACCAGATCCTCATTTGATCAAATATTCTACTGCAGCTCGGTCTGGATGTTTTGTCCTTGATTAGTATGCCATTTGATTTTTCCTTCACTCTTCATATCAAAACTCTGCCATATATTTATGCTTATTACTCCTTTATATTCAACCCAAACTTGACCTAGTATATATATGATAGGCCTTTTCAAGTTGGCTTGGATAACCTTCCAAATAGATCATAAAACTTAAGTCTGTCAGCTGCATATAACCAATTAAATGTAAAGTGTAAACTGTTGTTAGTCAGTTGACACTAAATGTATAACCTGGTTAACACTATAATCCTTCAATGCCCAACCATTACTCTATTTCCCAAGTGAACTCGGTTAGAATTGAAAATCACTTTGGTCTTCTTCAATTCCTCAGAGAGTTTGGCATACACTGATTGTGCTTGGTATAAGTATAGATATTTGTGTAACATCACTACATTTGTGTGTACATCAATGACAATACATAATTGAATAATTATCTTCAACAACACTCATGGGTTCCTTTGATCCTAAACCTCACTTCTTTCCTAGCAATATTGATTAAACCACTGTGCATCCTAATGATACCAATCATGTTATGGAGAATAACTCTTTTCAATCTTTGAATGATGAAGAGGAAGAATTAAGAGTTCCTCCTAGCTAAATGCAAAAGCTTAATCATGAATTTGAAAAGTTAGAAGATTTGTTAGCTCAAGAGAATCACAATCTTGAAGTTATTTCTGTTGTAGAAGGTTTAAATAAAGTAATTCATAATTATGAACATGGTATTAACCTCTTGCATGAAATTTCACATATTATTAATTCCAATGTTAAACCTCTTATGGAATATTCTCAAGAATTAGGCTATGTTTCCCCTACTAAAAGTTTTGAAACTTCTTTACCTATCTCGACTTCTATTCCCAGTTTTTCCACTTATGCTCCACCTCTTATCACAAATTTAATCAAAACTTCTAACTCCACATGTTTGAGTCTCCCTAATCCTATTCTTCCTCTCTTCCTATGAGTATTCCATGTGTTTCATTACCTTCATCTATTCCTTCTTATCATAGTGTTCCCTTTTCATATCCCAATGCTACTTCCAACAATTCTCCTAATATGCTTCATACTTCTCCCTACATTCCCTCTTTTTCAAAAAAAATCCTACCAAATCCAATGTTTCTCTTCCTATTATTTGTTCCATTGATTCTACCTTTAATAGCTTAGCTCAAACTATGTCCTCTTTGCAACAATAAATTTCTTCTTTGATTCAATCCAAATTTAGCATCCCTACATGTGATAATGCTAGTCCTTTGCCCATAGATATTATCCAAGATTTTATTCCACAAAGTATTGATATTCCTCATCTTGAAACTTATAATGGTAAGGGTGACCTTGTGACTCATGTTAAAAATTTTCAAACATTGTGTAGTGATTTGTCTCACGACTATAGGTTTATGACAAAGTTTTTTAGTATAACTTTTTGAGAGAAATCCTTGCAATGATACTATTATTTGTCTCCTTATTCCATTGATTCCTTCCACAATCTTGGTAATTATTTTATTCAACAATTCCAGCACAACATTGGCCTTGAAATTCATTTAACTAATTTGATGCATAGTAAACAAGGTGTTACAGAAAAATTTAATGACTTTATTGATATATTTAAGCATTTGTACGCTCATATTTATTATCATGTGCTTGATGCTGATATATAAAATATTTTTATTACTAACTTACAAAATACAATAGAGATAAGATACTCCTTACTGAGTTTGTTTTCTTTTCATGATTGTGTACAGTGCTTCATCATCATCAGCTTCAAGTGAGTCAATTTGAGAGAAACACTCTAATGGCTCGTGTTTCTATTGATAAGAGTGACGATGCATCTAATTTCAACAAATTTTAGAAGACTAACAAATACATCAAAATAAACAAATCCTCCAACATATTTGATCAACAAGTGGTAACAACATCCAAAGGGGTGAGTCCTTTGTCCTCTATGCTTAGAACTTCTCTTACTTTAACTCCACTATCTAAATCTGTGCATAAGGTGATGTTGAATTTAATGAATGTAAATATGATCAAAATTCCTTCTATCAAACGAATTGACCCATCCAAACCACCTTCTAGGTTCTTTCATCCCAAAGTTTTCTATTAATTCCTTGAAGAATTCTGTTCAATACCCTATTGATTCTAATTCTATATATGTAGATGCTGATATTAGCCAAGGAAAAAAATTAGGTTCACCTCCTAATCAAAATTTGCAAATATACACTAATCCTTTTCCATCTCATTTAACCAATACTATTGAACAACCTTCTTCTACCAAATACATTGATTATGAGGAGAAAGTTGATGAGGCCACTCATTTTGTCAACCAAATTGAACATGTCCAACCTCAACTTAAATATCAACCTCCATCTCAATCTTGCGCCATTACCTTTGATCCTGCTGAAACAATTAAGGCACTCGATGGTCCTCTTTACATTGTTGCTAGGGTTTATGGTATTCCTTCCTGTGGTACCCTTGTTGATCCCACTTGCACGGTCAAAGTGATAACTAAAGAGCATCTTTTTAGTAAACAATTGCATAAATATTTCTATGCTAAATATAAATATAATGTCTTGATTCTTCCCATGGTTCCATTTCTTTGCTTGTGGAAGTTAGTTGTAAAATTCTGGACGCCACTTTAACTATTATTCCTACTTCTGATCAATTTCATGTTAAACTTGGTCTTCCTTGGATTACCTCTCTGAATGTCATAGCTTCTCCTATTCATAAATGTGATAAATTTCCTCATAATGGAGAGATTCATGATTGTTTACCATAGTCTTTATCATCCTTCTATGCCTCAAGACTTTGTTGAGCTTGATTTCTTTTGGCCTCAAATTTCTCAACCAACTAAATTTCATCCTAATTATCAATTATGACCATACAAAGCCTTTAAGATTCAAAAAATATGCAAATTTAGAAAACATAAGGATGATCTAGGTTGTGGTCTTCTTCCTACATCACCTTTTCCTCCTTATCCACATCCTCTTCCTGTCATCTCTCAACCTAGTGTGTTTCTTTCAGTTCTTTCTCATAAAGATGAAAACGACCCAATGTTGTTTGATCATATCCCATTCCAAATATCTAGAAAAACCAAACGTAACCATCATGCTCATGATCATCATTGAAAATTTCATGCTAGAGCCCATGAATGTGTTTCTAAAAAAAAATATTCCCCTCATACCCCTCCTCATACTTCACTTTCCTTTCACCAACCCATGCTTGAGCTTATGGAGGAAGTGAATATAAATAAACTTAAAATGACTAAAAATGACAATACTATTTGTATCTTAGATTCTATTATAATTAATCTTGACGAAGAAGATACTCTTGATTATGATTTTCATGATACTCATAATGACGTGCATGCTAGTGATTCTCATGATATGTATGGGACTATTGATCTTGATAATAATTTTCCAATTATGCTTTCACAATAATTATCTATCACTCCTAATCCCGCATATAGTTCCCTTTCTTCACAATAGGGTCCTTGTTTGGCTATTGTCCATCTATTGTGCTTGATGTTTCTCATCTTGCAATTTTCCCACCTTCCCTAAAAACTATGGACCAAAATTGGGGAGGGAGGGGGGGGGGCAGGCGATATGCTAGATTAGATCCTCTTGTAAAGTGGATCCTTTATTTTTTTATTTTCTTGATTTCTTGTCTATCATGATTTTTTTCCACCGATATGTGCCTCTTGTTAAATATCTTGTTTATATTTCTTTAAATGACCCTTGTTTCTCTATTGGCACAAGGTGATAAAGGAATCACAAAATTTGTAATCGTTCTTCTATTTTTCTCTTGCTTCTTCTATATGTCATTAAATCTAATGTTGTACATGTCACATGGTTTGTAAATGTGCCTTTGTGTTGTCTTCTTAGGATGATGCAAAACCGTAGCACCTATTCTTTTTGGTCTCTACGATGCTGACCAAAAAGACTCTTCTTTGTGTCTCTTACCTTCCTTTCTTACATTATGTTGTAGTTCTACTTCTTTTGGAGAATGATGACAGTTCATTTTGACATAATTATGATATAGATGAGTTATAATATGACCTACTGACCCCACAGTTATTAGATTCCTTATGTGTTATCTTTTTTCATGTGCTCATTTCACTTTATTTGTCCTTTGTTAGGGGAATTTCATAGTGGAAAAATTTCTAGTGTATACATGTATGCTCCTTTAAATATTTTTCTCTTGTTAAGGTGCTTGCAATAGATTTAACATGGGGGAATACACACTTTGCTCACATTTTTCATGTACACACACACACACACACAATCTTTTCATGATGCTTTACACTTTGGATCCCTTAATGGACATCCAATCCTTAAGGACCGATCCCTTAATGGATGTACAATACTTAAGGCATGATCCCTCTTGTTTCTTTTGATCCCTTATGGACATACAATCCTAAGGATAGATCAATTTTTGCTAGATCCTTTATTGACATACAATATTTAAGGACAGATCCTAGATGGATTGAGTAACATGAGACACAAACCCTTCTAGATCTTTCAATTCCATTTCTTATGGTGCTTTTTTGTGGTCCATAGTAAGACATACAATCTTACTGGGCATGTGGGTCATACTTTTACTTCTTTATGTGGTTCATAGTGAGATGTAAAATCTTACCAGGGATAAGGTAAACACACCTCTCCTTTCTCTCCTTTCCCTCTCTCTCTTTTATAAGTGATGTCTCTCTTATCTTTGTTTTGGATTTGTTAAGGACTTAAATCACTTGCGGAATAGATGTTTTCCTTGTCTCCTTAACTTTGATGAGATCATCTTATGCATGTGATCTACTTTGCCATGAGCATGAGCTTTCCTCATATTCCCTCTAAAGTGGGGGCTAAATTTACAGGTCTAAATGGTTAGCACCCATTAATTTGGAAACTCTAGGACCTATTTGGGCCCCATTTTAGTGATCTGCTTGATGATGGATGCATTTATGCTTGACTTTCCCACTTTTCTCTCCATTTTTTCCCAAGCCCCTTAATACTTCTTGGGTCCTGTAACATATGGGTTGAAATTTACCCTCTTGGGTATAGTTTGAAGTAGTTCTAAGCTATACTATTGGGGTTTTAAATTACTTGATTTTGAGCCCAATGCACAATATTTTCAATTTCCTACCAAGCAAGGTCAGCCTCCACAAAATTGAACCCCAAAATAACTATAAAAGGAGGTCTCTCCCCTTCATTTTCTGATCTACTATCTACTTTCCACTTACATATGCTATCTATGATCCATTTCATGCCGACAACTGCAAGCATTCAAGCCCAAGGAGATTTCAAGAAAGCAAGGATTTGGCTCCAAGATTTGAAGACTATTGTGTGAATCTCTGTGTCATGATAGATTAGTGGAAGACTTCCCATTTTAATAATAGGATACATATAATTTCTTCATTATTTTTTCTCCTTTCAAGCATATAGTATACATGCATCCATGATCCATGATTTGGCAAGTCTAGATCTATTGCATGGGTGAAGACATCCTACCTTCTACAATTCAAAATCCAATCAATCAAACATACATATCTATGGGTATAGTAGATCCGTATCCATCCATAAGGTTTTGGAAAGAAAGGTGAATAATTACATTTTTCTTATTTTACATTCTTTACTTATTTCATTCCAAGGTTAAGTCCTAAATGGGGGCTTGAAAAAGGCAAGCCCCTTTTGCCCAAAAATCTCCCCTTCTCTCTTGTGTGCAGACGTAGATTTGGAGTTGAGATCTAGTTGCAGATATAGGATGCCATTTGACAGAACTTTTTAGATCCATTTTTTGTTCTAGATTCTGGCAGTATCAAGTATAAGTTGAACCTTCAACATATACCCTAAAATTCTGAGTCTAGATTCAAGTTACAACTCCTAGTTGGAAAGAAAGTCCAAAGAGCTACTTAGATCCATTTTTTATTTATGATTTTGAGAAGATTTGGTATAGGTTGAACCTTTGACCTATACCTCGGTACAGGTCGAACCACTTTCGACCTGTTCCAAAGAAAAAACAAAAAGTTGAAAGTTACAAAGGTGCAAGTTACAGACTGCTAGATTTAGGTATAAGAACATTCTTGGACTCTATTAGACATAATATCATAATTTGAGCACCTTCTTTCTCTTCCATTTTTAGGTATACACATTCTTATTTCTACATCTTGCATCTACTTTTCTAGTTTAGATTAGATCTATTATTGTACCTTGTTGTTATATCTTATTTTAATCATAAACATAAGATCTTATTCATTTTTTTTGATGCATTGAAAAAAAAAAGGAAACACCCTAAATTATCCCCTTAGCTAGACCTTGCATGTGTGCCCTTGTATCCTTTTGTTTATGCAAATCAGATTTCGCTTGAGGATAGGATTTACAGTCTTTTCAATGTACATGTGTGACTTGGTGGTCTATCATTGATCACAACTTCACCATTACATGGTGATTTTAGGATCTATTTGCATGTGTCTATAAATGATAAAATAGGAATGTAGTATATATGCACAATAATTTAAAGCAGTACTCATGCAATCATAAAAAAAACAAGATATCAGATCGAATGTTTCAAAGAGAGAGCTATGAAAGAAAAAAGGAACTGAAGAACTCACCTTGAAGGCTAGTAAAGGATGCAACTTAAGATCTGTAGAAACCCTATCAGACTGCACTAAAACTAGAAATAGACCAGGATCCAGAAAGATACAAGCTATAACTCTTTGCTATGAAAATTTAAGCATTGTAGGAATAGGTCCAACCTGGTTTGAACTATATTGGGGTATATGCCAAAGCTGGTCTGACTTATACCTTAGAGGTCTGAATCTGAAGGTCTCAGGACTGTGATCAATACTGCACTTCCTGATCTATAATTCTGAATTCAAAACTCCGTGAGTCTACATGTACACACCAAAGAAGGAGAAATTATTGGGGGAAAGGGACTCACCTTGGTCAAGCCTCCATTTAGGAATTAACCTTGAAATGAAATAAGTAAATCATGTAATACAAGACAAATGTAAGTATTCATGTTTATTGTCAAACCCTTGTGTATGAATACAGATCTACTTTATCCACAAAGAGGTATACTTTCTTTATTGAATGTTGAATTGTATAATGTAGGATGTATTCACTAATGCAATATATCTTCACTTTCCAAATCATAGATCATGGATGTATGCATGCTTCATGTTCTTGAATGTAGAGGGAGAGGAAAGAAGAATGGATATGGATACTCATGCTCAATGGGGAATACCTCCACTACTCCATCATGAGAGAGAGATTCACACAATAGAAGAATGCCTTCGAATGGATGGATAGAGATAACCTTAAGATATTGGAGCCAAATCCTTTCTTTATTGAAATCACCTTGGGCTTGAATGCTTGCATGTATATTATAAATCATCAAAGAATGGAAAAATGAACAAAATAGGCCTCCTTTTATAGTGATTTTAGAGTTTAATTTTGTGGAGGTTGACTATGCTAGGCAGGAAAATGGAAATATTGTGCATCGGGCCCAAAAACCACAAAATTTAAATCCCTGAGGTATAGGTCAAAATTAGTTTAACCTATACCCAGTATAGGTCAAACTAGGTTTGACCTATACCTAGAAGGGTAAATTTCAAAGAAATATTTGTGAGGTCCAAAGAGTATTAAGAGGCTCAGGAAAAAGAAGAGAAAAAGAAAGGAAAATCAAGAATAAATGTATCCAAAATATATGAGATCACTAAAATGAGGCCCAATAGGTCCTATGGATTCCAAATTAATGGGGTATGAATTTTTATATCTATACATTTAGCCCCCGCTTTAGTGGGAGTATGAGACAAGATCCTGTTCACGGTAAGGTAGATCAAATGCATAAGATGATCTCACCAAAGCTAAGGAGACAAGGAGACATCAAGCCCCCAAGTGACTTTAGTCCTCATCAAGTCAAAAACTAAGATAAGAGTGACATTTCTCAGAAAAGAGAAAGAAAGAGAGAAGAGGTGTGATTACCTTAGTCGCAGTAAGATTGTATGTCTTAATTTGAACCATACAAAGGAAGAAAAGTGTGACCACCATGCCAAGTAATATTGTATGTCTTATTGTGGACGACACAAAAGTACCAAAAAATATGGCATTAAGAGTTCTAGTAGGGCTTTTGTGTTGTGCTAGTCAATCCATCTAGGATCTATCCTTAAATATTATATTTAAATAAGGGATCCAACAAAGAGCGATATATCCTTAAGGATTGTATGTCCATAAGGGATCGAAAGAAAAAGGAGGGACTAGAACTTAAGGGTTGTATGTCCATATGGGCTCAAAAATTTAAAGACAAGATTATTCCTTAAGGATTGTATGCCCATAACAGATCCAAAAATGTAAAGCATCATAAAAAAATAGTGTGTGTGCAAAATGTCAGCGAAGTGTATGCTCCCACGTTAAATGAGTTTCAAGCACCTTAATTGGAGCAATGGCTTTAACAAAGCATGCATGCAACCACTATAAATTTTTTAGTTGGTATTATGTATTTTTTATATTATGTACTATGTTGAGAGATTGTTAGTTGGTTGTCATTCATGTCAACTAAGTGAGTACAATTCTTAATATACAATAGGTAAAGTGAAGATACAATCGGTAAGAAGGTCATACTGAAATTTGGTTAAGTCCAGAAGATTGGTAGAGTACACATACATAACTATTGGTTGTGGTAATGGTACAAATAGAATTCTGGGGAGCAGTCACAAAATTAGCTTCAACCATTTTAAATTGCAACGTGGTTCCAACCACAACTTATTTAGTTGAGTAGTGCTAGAGCTTTAAGTGTCACATACACTAAGTTAGGTAGAAATATTATGTTCTTGATAAACCGGTTAGTAGATCATAGATCGGTGAGTGGTAAAGTATACATGACAATTTCTAATAATTTGATGATGTATTACAAGATTGATGCAAGAATTTAAGATAGATTTGAGGGAATTGCATTGGAGGAGTCAATACGTTTTTGACTACCTTGGAGATATAAACTTCTCGATCTTATCCTGACCTAATGTGGTCATGATAAATTATTTCTTTCATTGAGATTATCAATTTGAAACATTGTACTATCTCAAGAAAGTAATTTTAAGATCATTCTTAGGTCGGTGCAAGTTTTTAATATAAGGGAATAGTTCTTATTGAAGAAGTGGTCAGAGTAGTTGTTGAAGAGTTTTTATTTTGGTTGATTAGGGTTTTATATTTGAAGTTGTGATTAGAGAGGAGAGAGTAGAGATTAGTAACAGAGAATAAAAAACTTATAGAATCTGTTAGTAAATCAATGCTACATATAGATCACTTATCTTATTGTTTCTTAATAGTTGCAGCAGATAAAATCCCTTAACCGGGTGGACTCTAACAAGTTCCTTTTGTAAATCCTTTAACAGGGTGACTTATTTATTTAAGTTTTAAATCCTCTAGCGAGGTAGATCAGAGATGATCTCATTGTAATCCTAATAGTGTACTAGTCACTCCTAATAGGGTGAACCCTTAGAAAGGGTATTTGTAGCTCCTAACATGAAAAACTCATTTATTGTAGTATTGGGCTTGTGGGTATCATCCCACCATGGTTTTTTCCCTCTTACAATGGTTTCCACTTGAAACATATCAGTGCTATGTGTGATGAGTTTTTGGATGCTTGATATTACTCTCTTTCATATATTTTCATAAGTTATTTACTTCATAGTTTGGAAAGTATTTCAGCAATTATTTGGTTTAGTGGGTGAATTAGTTAATTATTTGTTTGTATTGATTCATCCCCCATCTCAGTACCTATTATTCCTACAATTGGTATCAGAGCATAGGTCCTTTTTGGTGATAAGTCTAACAGCTTGGGAAAAGATCCACTACTGTGGAACAATATATGTATGAGATGCAAATTAATAATGCAAAAAAGATGATCAGGGATCTAAAGGAAAAACTGATACATTTTCTTGCAAAGAGGAGAAAACTTCTTGATAAAATAAGTGAGAGTCAACACTATATAGAACAATTTTTTGAAGGAAGTGCATTTGAAGAATATGAAGAAGAAGTTCCAAATCT
The DNA here is from genome assembly GCA_018584345.1 of Thuja plicata. Lineage (NCBI taxonomy): Eukaryota > Viridiplantae > Streptophyta > Pinopsida > Cupressales > Cupressaceae > Thuja > Thuja plicata. Next base: position 610,588 of record MU224871.1, on the reverse strand, counting down.
ATTGGAAACAAACAAGAGGCTTAAAGAAAATTTGGCTAATCTGAGAAGGGAGCTTGAAATTTAGTCTCTCAGGATGTGTGGAGATCTGGAAAAGAAATGGAGTGGCGTAGCTAGAAAGAACGTTGCTGATGATGCCCTAAAAGAAAAAGGTGAAGAACTTGTCAAACTAAGATAGGAATTTACCCTATATAAGAATAAAATGCAAGATACTGGTCCAAAGAACCTTCAAGTATTAGCTAAGAATAAAAGAATTAGGAAGATGAATGAGTCATTGAGGAGAGAACTAGAAACTAAGAAAGAAGAAAATGAAAAATTGAGAAAATACAATGAAAGATCACAAAATCTTGATGATCAAATGAAGATTCAAAAAGGATATAGAGAAAAAAATTGGTCTATGTTATTCAAGAGAAGGAACATTTTGTTGGAAATACAAGATGGGAAATCAAGATATTGAGAGGGGGGTGAATCAGATCTTATAACTTTTATCTCTTAAAACAAACTTATCCACAACCATGCATAAATTTAATTGATCTATCAACTAGTAGCATCCATAACATAAAAAAAATAACTCAAGACACATAATTTTGGTAACCCAGAAACCCAAGAAGGTAAAATTGGGGTGGGGATGACACCCACAAAATCTTCACTACTGCAGCAATAAAGTGTGCCTGTTAGGGCTACAAAATTTGATCACACTCGATGATCTACCTAATTAAAGGTCTACCTGATTAAGAGCTATAAATCATTACAATCTACCTTGTAATAGTATTTAAACTTACAATAGATTAAGCACTCAGCTAAGAGATTTAGAAAGGTCTGTTAGAACCACTCTATTGAGAGATTTCACCTGATACACCTATTGGAATGTCTCAAGATTTGATCCTTTGACATGCACTCAGATGTTGATGATGAATCTCTTCTTTCCAATACCTTCTCTGATCTAATAATCAGATATATCTTTGCTCTACTGCTCACTTCTCTTTTACTTATGCTAGATCTATGCTTCTTCACTCAGAAACAACCCTTCACATATCTCTCATGTACGCACACACTCTTCTTTTAAAATTAGGGTAAGAAGAAATCTTATATACCTCATGGATCTAGCATCTAGATCTAGATCAACAATCAAGATCAAATACTTATGCCACTTGGGCATTCCAATTTTTTGATTGGTTCCATGCCACGTATTGGGATCAATGATTTAATGCATCATTAGCTCTGTTGAAAACATTAAATACTCAAACAAGTCGACCCAAAATAGTTTACCTTCAAGTTTGTGCCATCCCTAACATGTATGACAAAACTGTCTTGCTCAACATATGAATACTCTGGCGCTCAGCATGGAGTGATCAATCTTCACTCGTTTTCTGTGTAACTAGGAAACTACTATCTACTCGGCAATGACTACTACTCGACCTTTACTAGATAGCTCGGTCGCAGTGATGACCGACTAACCTGCCTAGATAAATGACTAAGTGTGGGACACTAATGATCAACAAAAATTAGAGATCAACAATCTCCCACTTTCATATTAGTGGCAAAAACACTTATCATTTCTTTACATCCACAAAATTTTCCTAAGTACACAACATACTACCCCTAAGATTATACTTTGGATTTCATACAATATTTACATAGTATACATCCCTTAAAATAAATTATGCTTATTTCTGCACCTCTTTTTCTATTTCCTTATATGTTTCCCCCTGGTTTTTGTCACTGATAGCTATAGGGGTTAAATCATACTTATCCAAAAATGACTTATGAAGCTGTAATGTTAATGCAAACATTGTATCCCAACTTTCCTTAACAAACTTCATAACTTGTAACTTAATTTCTAGCTCGGCAGCTAGACTTACCAAGCTATCTAAAGTAGAGAGATGAGAATCTCTCTTGGCTAATGCTTGTGTAGCTATAAGTTCCTTCTAAATAACCTCCAGATGAGGTATCAAGGCAGTCTGAATAGTTACTAATTTTTCCCTGATTTTGCCATCTTCATCCATAAGCTCAGCTAATCTCCTCTAAGTATGACTCAACTTATCAAAATGTATGGAGCTAGAACTAGCATCCATGCTCAATGAACTTCCTATTGACTTCAAAGCTAATTGAAATTTCTCTACAAGATTTTGATTATCCTTTGTAAAGAATTCTACATCACATAACTTTTTGTACAAAGAATATACATTATTTGCAAATTCCTCAAGAATATCAATAAGAGAAGAAAGTTCAACCTATTTAATAGCAATCTCTGCTGATATCTTGTCCAAAAATTTGTTCTCAAATTTTCTTTTGGACCATTGTAGAACCTTGTCATTTGCCTCAATATTTTCATCATTAACTTCCTGCACAATGTGAACTAACTATTCTAGAATTGGTGTTTTCTCATTTATATCTTCCATATCAAAAGCATTAACAAAAATATCCTTTATTTCATGTAAAAATTGCTTATGTTGATGCTTCCTCTTCATTTCATATTTTTTCTTCTTCCTCTTCAATAGGTCTTGTAGTGTCTGAATCTGCTCTTATGTCAAGTTCTCTGGATCCCATTTAGGAATCATAATAACTTCATCCAATATGACATTTAGGCTTGGTGACTTTTTCTTATGTGACTTCTTCTTCTTGAGCTCTAGTGAGCTTATACTTGGCTTAGCTTCTTTGTTATCATTTTCCTTATTAGTGCTCATGTCAATTGTTACCGTTAATTGAGTAAGAATCACCTGCTGATCAGGTATACTACAAATTTTGGGTCCAGTGGGAGTGGATGGTACAGAGTGTGTGGTGCAGGAGCACCTAGGTGGGCTAGTTGATATAATGTAACCTAGGGCTTCTTCTATGTTTTGGATTATAGTGGTTCTAGCCAGACCACTAGGTGAATAAAGGGACCAAGTATCCCAATGTGTAGAGTGTTAAGTAGGAGGATGTGTCTTGTTAGGTCCTTAGAGACGTTTGTGTCCATTTAGGCCCAATTGGAGGAATTTGGTATTTTGTTACCAAATGAGTCAAAAAAGTTACTAGAGGTCCTATTTGATGTTATTTCATCCTAATTAGGGGTTTGGGAAAGTTTGGACAAGGTTAGACCAAGTTTGGATACCATAGCTAGAAGTTGCAAAAAGTTGTCAATGTTGTCATTGACAACA